>RJWJ010000939.1:98871-110571 GCA_004363605.1 Indri indri
AGGCATGCGCCACCATGCCCGGCTAATTTTTTCTATATATATTTTTTAGTTGTCCGATTAATTTCTTTCTATTTTTGGTAGAGATGGGGTCTCGCTCTTGCTCAGGCTGGTCTCGAACTCCTGAGCTCAGGGCGATCCGCCCACCTCGGCCTCCCAGAGTGCTAGGATTACAGGCGTGAGCCACCGCGCCCGGCCGATAGATAGCAAATTTTAACATGCTAATAATCCTGTACTCAATATAAGAAATACAATTAAGGTTCTCCAAAAGCAGGTAGGGCATTCCATGAGATAGGAGGATCCTAGTCAATGCCAGTTTTCAAGCAGTTGCTGGATAACCACCCGATAGGAAACTTCTAAAGGAGACATTCACTTTAGGAGGGAAGTAATATTATAACAGATAGCCCATAAAGTTTTTTTTCTAATTTCAGTTAGGGACTCAAATATTTGTTCATCAACATACACACACACACACACACACACACACACACACACACGGATAGATACACACACACACAAACACTATTACACAAAGAAACAATATTATTAGACAGCTATCATAAAATCTGCCCTTCAAATTATGCCAGTGGGTTGGATTAACTTTGCTTGAGCGTAGGATCAGTCCCACCCAGGTGATGTGTCCTATATCCAATCAAGAGTAATTCTTTATGATAATCTTAATCTGATCATTATAATTACTAGAACCTTAATATTAATGACAAGATTCAAGCAGTATTCGCCTTTTCCTACGATGCTTGGTTGGGGTGTTTTAATTGCAGGCAAAAAGACTTGTTAAGAATTCTGAACACATTCTCCATAATAACCATTATATACAGTGTCCCATATGCTATCTTCCACAATAAATATACTGGATTTACAGTGGTTTATGATCTCAATCTACAGTTACTTTATTCTAAGAAGCTGTTAACAATACTTAGCCATTCTGACCCACATGGTGCTGGTTGATTCCGTATTCTCTTTTTTCCATCCTTGCTTTATTTCTATATTATTCAGGACCCCTTAGACACAGCACAGGATAGAAATACACCTTAAACCGATTCAGGCAACAGAAAAGGAATTGGTTAGTTCACAGAACTAAAAAGATTGTGGAGGAAGCTCACAAAATTGAAAGAAGCCTTGCAAAAAAATAGAGCGTTGGAAGCTGGGGTTCAGTACTGTCAGGAACTGTGTATCCAGCTTTGCTTGGTTTTAAACTGTAGACTGACTTTCTCCAATGGAAGAAAACTTGGGTGTGGTAACCCCAGTTTAGTAACCCTGTAGAAAGAAACCCAGAGAAGCCCTGACTGGCCCCAGCTGGCCCACACGCCCACCCCTCAAGCTAATTACTGAGGCCAGTGGGTGCAGTCATATTACTGACGAGGATATTTTGTTGTAGGGGGTAAAATCTTCTATGGGTAGGATGGGGGAGGGATGCGTATTGTACAGGCAAATTGAAGCGATACATTAGAGCAGCTTAAGAGCTATCATCTTGGCCCTATAATACTGCTCAAAATACAGTCTTTGTGTGCAGAGGTTTGATCCATTGGCTTCCGTGGAAATATTTCCTCCAGTATATTCTTTAACATTGTGTCTGCCATCAGAAATAGATTACTGCCATTTTCTGTCCTGTCAAAGTGAATGCTGGCTGTCTGCATCCTTTCCATAGAAATGGCTATCACTGGAAACGAATATCATTGGTGCATGAGGGATTTTACAACCCTTTGTCACTTTCTACTGTTAATTGGAACTGAAAAAGGAATGCTCTTTGTGCAGTACCATGGCACATCATGTATAACACCAGGAACATTCCTCTGGCTATAGCAGCTTAGGACTGTAATGCTTAAGCACTTCATGCCCAATGTCTTGTGGGTGATATTTAGATTTCATGTAGAATCTCTTCTGTGGTTGTCTAATTGCTTAGAATTTTCAATTTTTTTCCCTCAATACCGTGAACCAAAGTACAATATTCTTCTTATGCAACAGTGTCTCTAAATTCATGAACAACGTGTTTATCTTTTGTGCTAACATCCTGCTTTTCCCTTCTAGCTAGAACATTCTGAACTGTTTTATTCTGTCTTGGAATGTCTGAGATGACCTCTTCCAAGGCAGCTCTCGATTCTTCCCTGTTCTGAGCCTGGGATCCTCCTCTGCCTTCTAAAAGACTTGACCTTCAACACCTCATTAGCATTATGGATCTCTAGTCCACTACCAGCATCTAAGCCCCAACAGTTTATCTTTGCCATTCTATGACCTGATAGCTGAACTTTCCCACTATAGCTTCCCTTAACATAGAGTTACACTCCTGACAAACCCATAAAGCAATTGATTTTTTGTTTGGTTTTGTTTCTTAGTGGTTCTTTGCTTGCAATAAAGACCTCAAAGATACGCCATCTTCCTCCTTCCAACAGCCTCGCCACTTCAACAATCTCATTTCAAACACATTCGTTACAGCCCATTTTTGCATTTTGTGGTTTTTAATCTCCTTGTGTTGCCTTCTCCTAATAGATGGGGAAATTTCTAGTACTGCGATCAAAATTCCTTAGAGAATAAATCAATCGATAGCTGTTTATTTGTAAGTCTAGATTTGCAAGTGGAGAATGAGAGTAATCTCTTTAAGGACTTGAAAGAAAAAGGCAATAATTATATTTGTTTTACTTCGGCATGTAAATCAAAATGAAAAGGTTGCTCTCATAAAAAATGAAAGCAATAAGGTTTTAATTAACAAGGGAATACCAATTGCTCTAAAAATAAAACATTTTTTTCCATAATTAATGTTAATATTTTTTTCTTTAATAACTTTCTTAGCATAGAAAGGAGGAGAGTTATGTGCCAGATACTTTATGGGTACAGCTTTAAAATGTCATGATTTTTTGCAGCATTGTAACCTACAAAAAAAAACCATAATAAATTGTATTGACAAGGTTTTCATGCTTAAGCCTACATTTTATTGTACCATTATCCCTGAACAAATTGAGGCACAATATTTCATTAGGCTGGACACATACATTATCGAACATATAAAAGAATATCAAAAGCCATTCAATAGTCTTAGCAAAGAGGATCAATATTAGGTTTTGTACGTTTGTGTAAAAAAAAATACTTTCTATATCATGAATATATCTTTTATAATAAAATTCATTTTAAAAAACACCCAAAATGAATTTATTTTAAAGAGATGCATTTTAAAGGTATTTTTTATAAGTACTTTAATATTTGGAGTCATGTTTAGAAAAGAAGAGGTTCACACTCACATTTACAAAACACACCTGAGAAATGGATTCAGAGACAGTTTCAACAATAGTCCTGTTAAGTCATCTATTACTTACTAAGTGGCATGCAATTTAGTGACAGTAAAGTATCTGGGATTGAAATTCCACCCAAACTCTCCCCAACTTCTACCATTAGAGATATTCACTTGTCACAGAGAATCTAAAAGTTTGTAAGGCTTTTACAAGAGGAAAACTGGATGCTCCATGTAAACATTAATCATAACAAACTGGAGTGGCTATATTAATATCAAAGTAGACTTCAGAACAAGTAATAAAAAGGGACATTACATAATGATAAAAGGGTCAATTCATAAGACAAGGTAACAGCCCTAAATATATGTCAACTAATTATAGAGTGTCCATATACATAAAGCAAAAGCTGATTAAAAATGAAAGAAGTAGGCAAACACAGTTATTGTTGGAGACGTCAACACTCATCTCAGTAACTGATAGAGCAGACAGAAAATCAAGATATGGATTTGACTAGCAACTTACCAACCTGACCTAACTGCTCAGTATAGACGGCTCCACTCAACTTCAAAATCCACATTCTTTTCAAATGCAAACGGAACATCCACCAAGATAGACTAATATATTTAGTCCTCTCCAATTTCAGTTGGGTATTTAAACCTAAATGTGCAATACTGATGTGAAAAGTATTTGTTCATGGGACAATAGCATCTGATGATGAAGATCCTTGGATTCCAGTTGGTCCTACCAACTTGCCCCTTATTACCTTGTTTTCGAGTGGTATTACAAGGAAAGCAGGTCTCAAACTTAAGTCTGTTGATCCTACAAATATCTAATAGCAAGTACCCAGAAAAACAGCTATCTACTCTCTTGGCCACTCTCAGTCCTCAGATGCCCTGACAAGCACATCACACAGAAGGTTCACTCCAAGGCAGATGCAATGATATTTTGCTGGTGGGATCAGCAAACTTCCTGGTTCTATCTGGTTACATCGTCATCCAGTGAGGGTGGGGTCACAGGGTCAAAGGAAACCCTGGATGGAAGGGGCTACTCTAACACCAGTGGGATGTAAACCTTACAAGAATCCTATACCGCCTTTATTCAAGAGCAGCAGAGACTGTAAAATCTTCCTTGCCTTCCACATATCTTGAACCTTGCTCCTTGCACCAATGAAATGATTTACCTGTATTCCTTGTGCTGATTCACAAGCTTATATGCCTGATTCTGCTTCATAACCGGGCTCCTGCACTGTCAGTCCTTGCAGCTGAAACAGGAGAGAAGGTACACACACGGAAAGGCTGGGCCAAAGAGACCTGCCACATTGCATATGCTCCCTTTTGTGAAAAAGTGAGGAAGAATATATATATATACATTTACTCAGATATGCAGAAACAATCTTTTGAAATTTTGGATGCCTAAGACCTGCAGTAACTGATACTATATTCATGGTACTGGATTGCATCTGAGAAGCAGAAATCAACTATAACTGGCTTTTCAACTTACTGACATTTATTAAAGGATTATCCAAATCAACAAAAAGAGCACTCAGTACTAAATGAACCAATCTAAACTAAATCTTTCTATTAATAAATACCGCAACACGCAGGTTTGTTTGAGACAGAGGTAAGGCCACAGTACCCTAACTGCTAGGTAGGAAGTCCGCGATGCTACTTTTTTCCGCTTGTAGAAATGGATTAGATATTACATGAAGACTCTCATCAGAGTGAGTTCTAGAGCCTCCAAACAGAAATTCAACCTTAAAGTATTATTGACCTTAAACACTAGGAGAAAAGTAGGATAGTATCTTCTCTTTCCCAACACTCAAGAGCATTCATGTGCACACACTCCCCCCAAGGGAGAAAGAACCATCGAACCATGAGAGCTTTTATCCCCTGTCGTAGGTCACTTTATGTGACCAGTTTGTCT
The DNA here is from genome assembly GCA_004363605.1 of Indri indri. NCBI lineage: Eukaryota > Metazoa > Chordata > Mammalia > Primates > Indriidae > Indri > Indri indri. The sequence continues at coordinate 104,034 of RJWJ010000939.1, forward strand.
GGGGTTGCTGCTATTCACACACTTGCTCGGATTAGCTACATGCAACAAAGCTAGTGAAACCCATTACGTTGATCTTCGAGGTGAATAATACACCTTCTGGCTCTGTTAACTTGACCCAAGTGGTTGTAGGTGTACGGATTTGCAAATCAAGCAACTCTAAGATGCAGTTGAATTTGGGCTGCCTTCCTGTGTCAGGACTGAGAAGATGATACGACGGGGACTTAGAATCACAATTTTTACACTCATGCATCTACAACGATTCTCAATTTTTATGTGTAAGTGAATCACCCGGGTTTTGTTAAAACGCAGATTCTGACTCGGGGCGTCCGGAGCAGGATCTGAGGTTCTGCGTTTCTAACTAGGTGACGCCCGCGCAGCGGAGCCATGAACCAACTCTGGGCCGCAGGGCTCTGCACCGCAGAAGCTTCGCCGCTGCACAGTCTGCCGTACGGTCTGAATTTCAATCATGAGACTTTGAAAATGTGAAGACATATAACTATTCAAAAAATAAAGAAAATTAGAAAACAAGCAAAATAATCTTTTTACCTAAACCCCAGTATTCTGTAGGAGTCAAGCAGCCAAGTAGAAACCACGGGTAAATAAGCAGTAGCTTGGCTCTCTGCAGGAACTCTTGCCTTTGACAGAAGCTTTTTGTCATGTGCATCATGAAAGTTTCCCTTCTCCTGCAACAAATACTTTTTCTGTAGTCTGATCTTTCCCAACAAAGTAATTTTCTCCAGATCCCTCTCTGACCCCCAACCACTGCGTGCACAGCAAGAGAGAGGGGCTGTTTAACATGATTATACCCACCAAAGGTCCCCTCTTCTTTCCCGCCTCCTCCCTCCATCCAAAGCCCACATTTGGGTTTGGGGGAAAAGTCTCCAACAAAAAATGCTCTCCTAATGTGTGACTCTCCATCTTCAAATTATGAGGGTTCACTGACTACAGGCATTGCAAGGGCTGAACGGTAAAGACAAGCTTTACTACATACAAAGCACTACACTGGGAACTGTGTCGGGCAGACCGTTAAAGCAGAAGCAACTCTCGGGGAGGGAGTGTGAAACTCCATTTCTCCAACCTCTGCTTCAGGAATATCTTTGATATGCAGAGAGTGATTATTTCTCCTTGGTCAATCTGGGATGTCTGAAGGGGAAGGCAACACTCATTACTCATTTTTCATTCCGTAGCCATTAAGTCCATTGCTGCCACGGAGACGAGGGACTGGCTAAATGACTTCTAATTAAAAATATAGGAAAGCTTAAAGTGACTTCATAAAGATGTCATGGCAATATAGTGCATTAGTAAATCACCGTAACTCCCCAGATCTAAGCAAATAGGCATAAATCTATTTCTTCTTGAATTTTTTTTCAGGATATGAGTCCCTAGTCCACACCAAAGGTCTACTTGAACACAATTTAAGTTCTTTTCTTCTTTCCCAAATAACATCTGTAAAACGATTTATGTTCTTCCTTGCCAAGGGGAAAGCAAATCCCTTCTTATAAATATATATAAGAATCTGACACAATTCCAACAACCCTTATTCCATACAGCCTCCACTAAGGTAAACTTCTTTCTCCCTTTCTTCAAGCTGTTTCCTTCTGTCTCCTTTGTGGCTAAAACTGACCTGTTGCATAGATCCAAACCTATCTGACTCACTTGCTCCCCCAATGGTACTGAAAAGCCTTGAGAAAATACATGCAGCACCATTAAACACTGAATTAAAACTCTCAAGGGAAAAAAAATGTGTTTCATTATAATCAAGTCAGAAAATAGATTTGTTCCCCATCCTCCATGTAATGCCAAACACCTGTGCTATCTTCGACTAGTCACTAGATTCAGTGACGTCTGTGTCTTCATCCAAGTTGCTTATTTTCACAATGAGGTAAAAATAAATGCCACTGAAGCTTCGTTTAGAGAACTTGTTCCCTTTAACTCACTGTTCGGACACACCCCACCCTCCGTTTCAGTCTTTGCCCTGTACCTACCCTCATGATCCACTGTTAGAAACAGCCATTAGTTTCTTCTCCACTGGGTCCAGCTTGTGTATTCACAGACATGGTTTCCACTGCACAGCTCCCGAAACCTAAATGTGCATATGAATTACCTGGATATTTTATTAAAATTTAGATTTACTTCATTAATTCTGGATTAAGGCCTGAAATTCTACATTCCTGACGAGCTCCTAGGTGATGCCCATGTTGCTGATCTGAGATCCCACATTGGTTTAAAATGTTCTGTTGTAACCCTTTTAGCATTTGGAGTTCCAAACAAAGGCTCTGGGGGTAAAATTGTACTGGCTACTTGTATGTCATTTCTGCCAAATAAATGGCGAAATCAACCCACCAGTGAATGTATGAATACCTACTACAAAGTCCCTAGTAAAATACTTTCGCCTTAGCTTAGTAGATATTTGCTAAAGCATCTGCCATTTCAAGATCTGAAAGACTTCTCTCTGAGCCTCAGAGGCTGTCAGTAGCCCATAAAAGTAATTAATATCCCTCTCCTTTCTCCTTATCTCCTCATCACCAAGCTTTAATATAAGATTTATAATTCAATTCTCTGCGGATGGGGTTCAAGGTCAAAGAGTCTTTCCAGTGTTCTCAGCCTAATATTAGTTTATTCATTTGACAAACATTTACTAAGCACCTGCTATGTGCCAGGCACTATTCTGTGTGCTATTTACTGATGATCACAGAACACAACACCAACGAGGTTCTGGCAGTTTCAAAGCTCACATTCCATAAGAGTAGATGAACAATAAAAAACATAAAAAATAAATAATTTCAGACAGTCATAAGTAAATAATGAAAATAAAAGAGCAGAATGGGATAGAAGAAACTGAGAAGTACTACTTCAGAGAGAGTGACCAGGGAAAGCCTCTCTGGGTGACCCCGTCAGAGCAGAAACGTGAATGCCGAGAAGGCACCGGCCATGGAAAGGTGTGAAGAAAGAGCATCCTAACCATCTGATTTTCATGATTTACTCTGTAGACAGCCTCCTTCCAGGCTGTAGCTGTGTGTTCAGAGTTCCATGGGTCTCACTGAATGTGTCTGAAAGGGCCACTTTGCAAATCCAGTCGGTTATCTCTTCTCCTGCCTACATTTTAGGCTCTTTACCAAAAAAGGCTGATGGCGAGTGCCTGCATGAGGGTTAGCTTGTCAGACATAAAGGGTGGAGCGTAGGTATAGATTTCCACGATCCAGGAGCAAATTATACATAGAAGATTTAAGCCCATCATTCATGTCTGAAAAGACGGAAATATTTTCTTAGATAAACATTAATTGAGCACTTGCTACATGAGAAACAATGTTTGTACATAAATATACGAAAGGATAAAATGTGGGTATATAGAGATGAATATGATATGAATTTTGTCATAAGGAGCTTACAAATAAAATATAAAGTAAAATGGGAAAAGTGAGAAACTAGAAGTACAAGGTAATGGGAATAATCACTCTGAAGAACGGGTGATTCGTTTCTGCCAGGACAATCTGTAAATGTTCCAGTGAGAACTTAGTATTTGGCCCAAGCCTTGAAATATGAAACATGAGGTGCCATACCCACAGATAGTAATAAAGGCCATGGAACTACCTAGGATTAGTTAGGGAGTAGAGGGAAGAAAAGAGGCCCAAAGACCGACCCCTGCACAACCACGTCAATGGCCTTGAAGAGGAAGACGCACAGGAAATGGAGATTTGAACCACGTCAAATGATGCACAGAGCCAGTACGATGAGCAGAAAAACCTGACCTTTGGATTTAACATTGAGGAGGTCATTGGTGACCTTGAAAAGAGCTTCTTTCGTGGGCAGTTAGAAAGGAAAGATTTATTGAAGTGGATTCAAGAGAAAAATGCAGAATTGAAAATTGGCACTACAGATCAGGGCTTCTCAAACTTTAATGTCATTATGAATGTTGGAGATCCTGCTAAAGTGTAGTTTTGATTTAACAGGTGCAGGGTGGGGCCTGAGAGTCTGCATTTCTACCAAGCTCGCAGGTGAGGCTGATGTGGATCATAATTTGAGCGGCAAAAGAAGAGAATCTTTCAAGAGTTTTCTATTAATATAAAGAGGAGCAATGAAAAAGGGTGGGTGAACAAAGTAACTGGAGGAGGATGTGGGGTCAAGGGAATTATTTTTAAGATTCGCACCATCATAGCATTGTATGCCCACGAGAATGATCCAGAGGTGAGAGAGAGGGGGAAAAAGCACAAATGGGGTAAAGAGGGGCTATTGTTTGAACATTTCAACAAAGGGGAAGCCCTGCAGGGAAGCACAGGCAGTTCACCCATACGAGAGGGGTGAAGTTCACCGGTGCAGATGCAGATGAGAAGGGTGGCGGAACGCACAGCGGTTCCCTCCCAATTGTTTTATTTCTCAGTGCAGTAAGGTACTTAGCTGATAGGACTGGGAGGAAGATGTTAGCGGTCCGAGGAAAGAGGGGGCAGTTGGAAATAACCGTGAGGAAGTAAACAGACGAAGGCAGCTGTCTTCAACCCTATCAAACCAATGACCCCTTTTATAACACATTTTTAACTCTTGCTACTACTGTGAAAATAAAATGATAGTTAATTTAACCTACCTACACACATTTTTAAACCAACAGAATGCCCTCGCCATAATACAAATAAATAAAAGGAAAATAATTCATAGTAAAATAGCATGCATTTCCATAAGTAAATGCGCAGGGGTGAGTATACTATACTATTAATAAGTTAGCAAACCAAAAACATCTCCACAAACATCGCTAATGCCCCCTAGGGGGCGGTACTGCCCTTGTTGAGAATCCAATTGCTTGACATGACTAAGGGTCCACTGGAGGTTGGTGACTGTGATTTCATGACAGACGCGTTAGCACAGTTGCACGTTTTGTTCAGCTGCTTGGATGCAAGCTCCTAGGGGGCGCAGTTGCATTTAACCAGGCTGGCAGCATTATTGGGGGAGTAAATGGACTGAAAATGGAGCAAGGAAGGTGAAGTTCCAGGTCCACAATTTCTATCTGCAATTCCAAAATCCCAAAAGAGCTCTGAAAACACAACTTGGGTGTGTTTTTTTATAAGGTTGTTCAACACTCGTTTGGTAGTAAAATTCAACCTGAGTAGACACAAAACTATTTACAGCCTTTACTGATTCCACTTATTTGGAAATAATCCTGAGTGTCACTGCAGACGATAATACATAAAAAAGCACAGGAAATGCATTATCTTTTTAAAATTATATATGTATAAATTTGGAAATGCTTCTGACCTCAGGGTTTGGAATAAAGGCTTATGACCTGTATACATAAGGGAATTAATAAAATGATGGGCCATGTAATCTAAGGCAGGTCAGATAGGAAACTAGGATATGAGCAGTTAACAAACAGTGAAAAGGTGGAGTCACTGGATTCTGTATCCCTGTTGGGCAGACTGTTGGATGAGAAGTGCTGGCAGTGAGCCAGAAAGATTGGAAGCAAAGGCCACAGAGTTGGATGCTGTTAACTGAGAATCTGAATGGGGTACGGTTACAGGCGATGGTGAGTTCAGACCATAAGGTAGCTGTGAAGTGAGGCTGCCAAGGCCAGTCTATGGGAAAAACCATCAACATGCATGTTAGCATCACGAAGATTAGTTCTGGGCCACTTAGATGTGATTGCACCAAAGAGTAGTGGTGGTCAGCATACTCTTCACCTTCCCATGAGCTGGGAGGTGTGAGGTATGGGAAGGGAGAGAGGTCTGGGGGCGGGGGAGGGAAGGAGAACACTTACCCCATGGGGAGGGGTGATGGGAGTGAACAGACGGCAGCCCTCATGCCCTTAATCTACTCCCAAAGGCCACACCTGGGAACACCACCACATTGGGGATGAGATTTCAACACGTGAATTATGGAGGGACACAAACATTTAGACCATAGCCAAGAGTCCAGTCTTAAAAGTAAGAAAAGTTCTTATTAAACTGCCAAAAAATAACATTAACAAATCATTGTCAAAGTCTGAGGAGAATTTTCGGTCTAAAAAATACCTTTTAGGCCCTGTAGTTAGACCCACTGCTAAATTCTCATAGAATGAACTATGACAATATTTACGTGCTTACAGCTTTCTTCTAAAGAGCATAAAAACTTCTGAAAATATACAACAGTATAGTGAGAAATCTCATTCTTTTCAGCATGAAGTACCAAACAGCTTCCATTTATATTTAAAAAAAAAAATCACAGTTAAATGTGGTTTAGCATCTCCTTTTAAAAATCATACTTCAGTAAGATATCAAATTCCAAGTAGAAAACATATATTATTGACTGTTTTTTTAATAGAAACTCTAAAAATACATTTAACAAGCTCTTTAAACAATTGACTGAACTTCGAAAAATTAACTTTACCTTTAAATTTTGTGTCCAGAAAGCAAGACTTGGGTTCTAAACTTTGCCCCATAAACTAATACCTGTGTGGCTTTGAATAAGGCATTTGCCATTACTGACTTCCCATTTCCTCATCTATAAAATGGATAATAACAATTCATAAGATTGCTATAAAGATCAAACAAGTATGTAAAAAGGCATTATAAGA
>RJWJ010000939.1:110671-161908 GCA_004363605.1 Indri indri
GTCTCTACCAAAAATAGAAAGAAATTAATTGGACAGCTAAAAATATATATAGAAAAAATTAGCCGGGCATGGTGGCACATGCCTGTAGTCCCAGCTACTCGGGAGGCTGAGACAGTAGGATTGCTCGAGCCCAGGAGTTTGAGGTTGCTGTGAGCTAGGCTGACGCCACGGCACTCACCCCAGGCAAGAGAGTGAGACTGTGTCTCAAAAAAAAAAAAAAAAAAAAGGCATTATAAATTACAACAAATAATAACGCAAGAGACTTTATGAAAAATACAAGTATAGAGTTTGCAAAATACCATAACATAATGTAAAATGGCATATTAGAGCACAGTGATGCATCTCAAAGAAGCACACGGGTTCTAATCCAAGTTTAGTCATTTACCAGTGTGCAAACTTTCTTTGTGCCTCAGGGTTATCATTTTAAAATGTAAATAAAATTCTATTAATAATGGGAATAATAACCATCTTATAAATTTAATGTCAAGATAAAATGAGACCACGCACGTAAATCATTCGATTAATATTAGCTAAATCAAATAGAGACAGACTGAAGCTCTAAAAATGAAATGATGTTTTAAAAGTTTAAGGTTAATAAGCATTTATAGATGAAGCATGTTTTCTTGTAATTACTTCATTCCTATCCCTCATGAGCTAAAGATTTAAGTTGGTTTTCTTTTTTTTTTTTTGAGACGGGGTCTCACTATGTTGCCCAGATTAGCTTCAAACTCCTGGGCTCAGGTGATCCTCCTGCCTCAGCCTCCCAAACAGCTGGGACTACAGGCGCGTGCCATGTGCCTAGCATAGGACCTAAGCTCTTACCGGGGCCTCCAAGGAGAGTCTGCATGGCCCTGCATGGCTTTTCCACACTCCCCTCTTTCTTTCCACTTACTCTTCAAGTCCTTCCATAACTATTCCCTCTCCTGCCCTTCAAATTTAACTCCTCCTTCAGATTAGGGGAGCCTTCCCAACTTCCAGATTCTTCTGCTATGGCTCTCATAACATCAAATACCTTTGCTTCATTGTACTAACAAGAGCTGCATTTGGACATTCACAAGTGCGATTAGTTGGCTGACATTCTCCGACTCTGTATTTTGAATCTGGATATTTTGTTCATCATGAATTTTCACACAATTTTGATGATTTGTTTTAATACTGCGTTAAAATATTATTAATCTTGATTCTTGAGAGATTTGTTTTGACAGCCCTTAAATTTGCTGCAAACCAGTGAGTGGCTTACCTCACCCTAGTTCCCGCCCACAGATCCAGCCTGCAAACTCCAGGAGGCCAGGGATGCATATCCCCAGGGCCTAGAATAGCAGCCTGTCTAGGGGAGAAACTCAAATCTGTGTAGAGTAAATTAATGGGTATTTATAGTTTCTACATTCTAAGCTTTTTAAGTAAAATGTTGGTTTGTAACACAGATAAAAACCGTCAAATACAATTTTTAAAAAGTGGTTGTAATGTTATTGGTACCAGAATCACTATGACTGAGATTCCAGCAATCCAAAAACTTCTGTTTCCATGCACTACCCTCTTTGTGGTCAATTTCAAAAGGCAGCCACCTTTGTTTCACAGTTTAATTGGCCCTCCAGTTCCTATGGGAGAAACTAAACTTCCCTTAAACTGAGTTCATATGACAACAGATGAGTTCATTCGTTTGGTTTACATCTTCAGGGCTATGGAAAGAAAAGTTAAATGATAATGGGAGCAAAAATAATTTACTGTAAGAGCTGGAGTGTGAAATGTAAAATTAGATTTTCTAAACATGCTGTCTCCAATTCCCAGACAGAATCACACCCTACCACAAATCAAGTGACCAAACAGAGTCAGTGATAGGGGAGGAGATTATAAATTAATCTAGTTTATTGTATGCACTGCCTGAATGGCTTAGGGAGTGATAAAAGGGTGTTTTCTGATGAATTAGGTTAAAGAAAGGATCTTCAGCTTCAGCTAAGAGAGAGGGTGTGTGTGTGTGTGTTTCCATCTAGTGTGGAAAGGGACTTCCAATATCACTGCCATTTAAAGGCTTGGAAAGAATGACTGCTCAAGATACTTAGCACACTGAAGTTATATTTCTTATTGAAGCCCAAATATTAACATTTTTATCACCCCCCCCAAAAAAAAGAATGGTTTAAACCTGATCTGAGAACTTGCCTCCACAATTTCTAAAGACTCCATAGCAAGGCACCACACAGACCAGAAGGGAAGTTGTTTTTCACTACTATTTCTGCCTGGAGAAACTTGACCTGCAAGTAATATGTTTTAAGGTAAAGAACTAAGGAAGCTTTATCTAAGTTCCATTACAAATGAATGGGACCCCGCTATGCCTAATGAGGGATATCCGGAAATAATTAGTTTAAATATTTTCCCCACTGAAAATTATCTTTTATTTTCCAATCTCACAATTGAAAGTTCAGTCAAAAAAAAAAAAGAAGAAGAAGAAGAAGAAGTGTAGAGAACTGTTCCCAGAGACAGATGCATGGATGGATAGATATGAATTGCAAAAAAGCTTCAATCAACATTTAAGAGGCTTTTAAATATTGATTTGGGGGTTTTTTTTAATGGTATGAGGGTACTTATCCCAACTATTTAGCTATTTAATTGACCGCTGCTTTCAAAGTGAGTTGTGTTACCTTTAGAGACACGAGCAAGTCTTATTAATGGCTGAAAAAACAAAAACAAAAACCCACAGTAACAGTTCACCTGTGACTGGGGGTAGGGTGGGGAGGGAAGTGGAGACGGGGCGAGGGAGCGCAGAGGAGGGTGAGGGTGTGTGTTCCAGCAGACCTCTACTTCCAGGTGGTAAAAAGTGCCTCCTCCTCTTGAGTTTTCGTGTCCAGGACACAGAAAAGCTTACCTCGATTCATCTGTGTCGCAGACCTTCCCAGGCCGCAGGTGACCGCGCTGGGCCGCGGCTCCGGCGGCGCCAGCCACGCCCTCGTCCCCGCCCTCCGCACACCCGGCCGCGCCTTCCCTCGGGAATTCGAACCTAATCCCGGCTGGGTTCAAACGCGGGTGTAGCCCGATCCGACCGTGTCCCTCCTGCGCAGGGTGGGCCCGGGGCGCGGCGCGGGGCGGAGCGGAGCCACCGGCGGAGGGGCGCGGGCCGCGCCGCTGCTCTGTGCGCTGGGGAAGAAATGAGGTAGCAGGTACTCGGGCGCACCGCGGCGGCACGGGTAAGTCTTGTCTCGGGAAAGTTTTTTCCCGATACTGGGGGGTGGGCGGCGGAGGTGTGGAGTTCACTACTTAGAACGTATCGGTCAAGGTCAAAAGGGTCAGAAAACCACGGACGGGCAGAGGCCCAGCGTCCCTGACCCCGGCGGGAGCGGCCTTGGCCAGCCGACTCCAGCCTCAGACCGTGGGACCTCTGGCAGCCGCGGGCCACTTGCCTCAAACTCTTCCAACAGGTAGAGGAGGAAAGTATATGCGCTTTCAAGAAAGCGGATGTCTGGTCAAGATTTCCTTGAAGTTGCATTTTTTTTTTTTAATTTTATTTGTCATTGTGGAGACGGGTATTAAACTCCTGGCCTCAGTGATCCTCCCTCCTCGGCCTCCCATCGCGCTGGGCTGGAGTTGCATTTTTTTACTTTGTTTCAGAACTTCATGTAAATATTATATTTCATTGTAGTATGTGGCTAGGTCTATTTTACATCAAAATGTTTAAATTATTATCAAGACGGTAGGCGGTATCTTCCTTTTCTTTTCCTCTCCTCTCCACTGATCTCTGGAAATGGCACTACCAGCCACCCAAATTAGCAAAAACCCTAGGACGACTGAGGCCTGTTTGCGGTTTCTTTCCCTCACTCCCTTTATCCGATCCACCAGCAAGTTGGAAGTTGGGAAGGTTCTTCCTGCCGTTTCCCCCCCCCCCCCCCCCCCTGCGTGGCATACCACGCCACCACCTGCTCCTAACCACGATTCCTGGATTACCAAGTAGCCTAAAAGATTTTCCTGTTTTTGCTCTGGACTCCCTAAATCCATTCTCCATGCAGCTACCCTGGTCGCCTTTCAACCTAAGCGAGAACACGGCTTGTTGGAACCCCGTAATGGTTTCCGTCGGTCTTAGAATGAAATGCTGAGGGCCCCGGGGCCCGCGGAGTTTGCGCACCCCCCACCCCCACCCCCTGCCACCTCGTGGCGGACCCCACCCTCCTGGGCGCCCGTGGCCGTAGCAAACACGGCTTCTTCCCGCGCAGCACGCTCCTCCTCCGGACCTGCCCTGCAGGCTGCCGCCAAGGCTCGTCCCCCTCTTTCCGTGGCCCGCGTTTTCTTCCTTTTCGGTCCTCCCCGTCCTTGGAGGTCTTTGGGGACATTCATGACAAAGATGGCGTCCCCCGGTATTTCCCTCTCATGCTCCGGTTGGGTTTCTCTTCAGAGCGTTTTTCTTAATCTGAAACCATTTTGTTTACTGTACAAACCTCCCCCGTGATAACCAGGGACTTTGTGTCTCTTTCACTGTGCTGTGTTCAGCACCAAGGACAATGTTTGCTACTAAATACTTGTCAAATGATTGAATAAGTAAGTGATGCACTCCTGGAAGTACTTCTCTCCCAGTTTGGGAAACATAAAAGTAGGTTAGTCCCATGCCGTTAGGTATTCATTTAATATTCGGATTCTGTCCTCATCCCATGCTTGCCCGGTAAGTTTTCCATGTACAGTCACGAGTTGCATCAAGAAGGGACCACACGTGGGATGGTGGTCCCCTAAGATTATAATGGAGCTGAAAAATTCCTGTCACCTTGTGACATCTTGATGATCCTGCCCCTGTGCAGGCCTAGGCTAATGTGTGTGCTTGTGTCTTCGTTTTTAAACAAAAAAGTTTAAAAAGTAAAAAAATAAAATAAAAATAAACAATTTTAAGCATAGAAGTTTATAGGTATAAAGAATATTTTTGTATAGCTATACAATATATTTGTGTTTTAAGCTAAATGTTATTACAAAAACAAAATTTAAAAATTTATAAAGTAAAAATGTTACACTAAGCTAAGGTTGATTTATTATAGAAGAAAGAAATTTTTTAAAATAAATTTAGTGTACAGTGTTTATAAAATCTACAGTAGTAAACAATAATGCCCTTCACATTCATTGTGACTCACTGACTCACCCAGAACAACTTTCAGCTTGCAAGCTCCATTCAGGTAAAGTGCCCTCCCTATACTGGTATGCCATTTTTTATCTTTTATATCATATTTTTATTGTAACTTTTCTATGTTTAGATACATAACTACTTAACCATTGCGTTACATTTTTCTACAGTATTCATTACTGTAGTAACATGTGGTACAGGTTTGTAGCCTAGTAGCAATAGGCTATACCATGCAGCCTGATAATCCATTTCTCAGAACATATCCCCATCCTGAAGGGACACGTGACTGTAGTTATTTCCACTAACAGACAATGCTTGTCATATAAGCATAGAAGTACTTTATATAACTACTTCTGTGTTTATATGACATATCTGCTTATATGACATCGATATATCATTATCAAAATTGACATAAATTATCATTATCGATTTTGTATATCATCCTCACAAGCTTGCATATTGTTGTGAGAAATAGAATAATACAGACCTGACAAATAAGAATCTAGCTTAGAAAGGTAGGGGCTATACTTGGACCTTGGTAAATTCATAAATAAATTCATAAAGAAAATACCTGTCTCCCCCCAACCCTGATCTCTTAGGACATGTCTTTCTAGATAACACCTTGCATCATTAGTAACCACTTTTTTTTTTTTTTTAGCAGCCCAAAAGAACATAGAATAGGAACCTTTTTGAAACTTTTATATTGTGTGTCTAAAGTCTCAGATAAATTCTTAGTACATTAATTTAATGGGGTGGGTGATTAAATCAGATATCACCAGTATGATGACTAAAGTATGTTCATTATTTCATTTCATTAGACAAAGGTACTAAGTGCTGGGATGTGTGGTGAACAAAACAGATGAGACCTTGACCCTCATAGAACTTACAGTCTAGCAGGTAAGACAGACTTTAAATAACCAATACCAGGAGCTCTGATCTAAGTAAAATGGGGAGCTAAGGGAACACTCAGCTTTCAGACCTAAGGGAGTAAGAATGAGGGAAGCCTACCTGAGGAAGTGATGATTGAGCAGGGATATGAAGTATGCATGGACAAGCATGTATGTCATGTACACATGTATGGAGGGTAAGGACGGGTAGTATTTTAGCGAGAGAGAAGAGCATGTGCGATGGATTGATCCAATGCTTTATTGGAGAGAACGTTTATTGTGGCTGAATAATGGAAATACATAAGAACTGGACATGGCAAGAGATGAGCTTGGGAGAAATGCAAGAATCAATTAAATTGCAGTTACAGGTTAAGTATTCCTTATCTGAAATGCTTGGGACCAGAGTCCAAGTGTTTTGGATTTCAGATTTTTTATGGATTTGGGAATATTTGCAGAATACTTACCTGTTGCGTATCCCAAATCTGAAAATTCGAAATCTAAAATGTTCCAATGGGCATTTTCTTTCAATATCATGCTGGCGCTGAAAAGTTTAGTATTTTGGAGCATTTCTGTTTTCAGATTTTTTGGATCCGTGATGCTCAACCTATATTTTAAATGAACTAATACAGGTAGAGGGGCTTTTGTGTTCAATTCTAGTGATTAGGCTCCAAAGGTGCTAAGATTTTGCTTAGTAAATATACCCAGATACAGTCTTCCTGGTTTTTTTCACCTCTTTAAAGGACGCAATAAATAATAACATCGGTAACAGTTAACACATTTATGTTATATATGAGAGATACATTTTAGGAAGAAATTTCAAACTTCCCTTACAGTTTAAACACATTTGATTGTTATTCTATATATTTATTTTTTGCCAAAAGTAAATGGCATGATTATTCTGTTGAACTGTTATTTTTTAGTGTGGCTATTCAAAAGTATTTTCAAGCTGTTAATTTTCATACCACTACTTCCACATTTGACTCTTTTTATAAAACATATAATTTTTATTCCTACAGCAAGACATCAGGACAATAAATAAGGAGGTCTTTTATCAGACACACAATTGTAACATTAACCAGAAGGCCCTTAGAAAAGCAGCAATAATATATTCATGCTATAACTTTTTTAATGTTGCTTTTTGATTTTTAAGGAAATGGTGGAAAACGATTCAGGGCCAAACCACCCCGTGCCTTTATTTTTGCTTGTACTCATTAGAGTTGGGAATGTATCCTATTCTCTGGATCCCCATCTTCTAGAACAATGGGTGGGCAGACTATAGCCCGTGGGCCAAATCCAGCCTCCACCTGTTTTATTTAACACAGCCAACCTTGGTCCTTTAAGTGTTGTCTGACTGCTTCGGGGCTACAACAGCAGAGTTGAATAGTTTCAGCAGAGATCATAGGGCCTACAAAGCTTAAATCTGGCTTTTTACAGAAAAAGTTTGCCATCCCTGGTCTAGAAAAGTATGTGGCATGTAGCAGGATCCAACATAGACTTGTAGAATGAATAAAAAAGTAATAAAATAACACTAGCTCACATAAGTGCTCAGCATTTGCTATGTGCTATGATCTGTGTGCATTGTTTTAATTTCCGTAGCAGTGTTACGTAAAACAGGCATATTTTGCTCCCTTATCCCCTTTAGGTTTTTAATCAACATCCACTAGCCACCTCAGTGAAGGTTTGCCTGAGTGCCCTATGTAACATTGCAAACTCCTACTTTCTACCAGCTCCCTTGCTTACTCTGTAGCACTTAATCACCTTACAACATGTGACATACATTGCTTATTTATTTTACATGCTCATGAGTATGTCTACTCCATGGAGGCATAGATAGATGTTTGTATGTCTGTTACCTGACATTTCACAAGTAACGTGCAGCCTAGAGAAGGGCTAGCACGTAGTACGTGCCCAATAAATGTTAGGTAATCAATTAGGTCAGATATCTTGCAGGGATTCCCAGATAAGATCTGGTTATGATTCATATCTTAAGCCAGAGCTCGTTCTCTTTACTTCTTGGGGAGTTTATCAGAAAAGATGTAAATGTAGCCATTCCTTTTTTATTGGAAAATATGTTCAAAGCCATTTTTTGAGGTCATTTTCTGACAAGGCCTCTGATATTGGACTGTATTTTAACTAAACGTTATTATCACAGCAGGTGTTTGGTGAAGACGACTTACCCAGGTCACTGCTACCTGGAAGTGATCGATATATCCTAGTGCAAACCTTCAAGGAAAAAGCAGGCAAGACAACATGAGCCAGCCGCTGAAGAAAAGAGCAAAAACAAGTGGTCGGAAAGGCTTGGGTAAAAAAGCCCTCCGTAGGGTTAAACCAAGGCAAGCCAAGCCCAGCCAAGCGCAGCAGGCAGAAATGGAACCTCTCAGCACATCATGGGCCTTGCACGATGACAACGTGTGTTCTGAGGCTAGCCCTCCAGCTCTTGAAGAGGATGTCTTCCCCGACTGTTACATAGAATGCATAATAAGAGGTGAGTTTTGTGAACCCATCCTGGAAGAGGACTCACTTTTTAAGTCCTTAGAATACCTAAAGGAAGGACCAGACCAAGAGCCTCCGCAACAGGTTCTTGAAGCAAGCTCCTTTCTGCAGTGTTCCTTAGAGTGCACGAAACAGGAGGCTACACAAGAGCTTCTCCAAGAGACTGATGAAGAGAATTCACTTGAGTATTCTGCATACATGACAGGCAAGAAGCTTCCCCCTGAAGGAATACCTGGTGTTGACTTATCAGATCCTAAACAGCTCGCAGAATTTGCTAGAAAGAAGCCCAAAAAAAATAAAGATTTTCTACAGACCATCGCTTGTCCTCAGAGTGGATGCCCCCGAAGGTTGAGGAACACAGCTGCCCTGAAAAAGCACCTCCTCGTTCATGCTCCCCGAGACCACGTGTGTGCGGAATGTGGGAAGGCATTCGCTGAGAGCTCCAAACTAAAGAGACATTTTCTGGTTCATACCGGAGAGAAACCATTTCAGTGCACTTTTGAAGGGTGTGGAAAGCGCTTTTCCCTGGACTTCAATTTGCGTACACACGTGCGCATCCACACTGGGGAGAGGCGTTTCGTGTGTCCCTATGAAGGCTGCATCAGGAGGTTTGTTCAGTCAAATAACCTGAAAGCTCACATCTTAACTCATGCGAAGGCACAAAAGTTCATGTGAAGAAGAAGATGGAAAAGAGTCCTCCAACAGGATGAGCCTATTAACAGAAGAGTGATCAGCAACAAATATACCTCATTGATTGTTGTTTTTAAATCATTATTGCAGCCCTAAAAGGCATATTTTTTAGTGTTAATAAGGTGCTCCTATGCTTTGGGATACCATTTTTAGAACATCTCGTATTCTATAGTGTGCTTCCAACAGGAAGGTCAGTGATAAGTTTATTTCAAAAGTATAATCTTTAATATATTGTGTACTGGATTATTAGATATGAGACTTATTTTCACATACTATAAGTATGAAAATAACTTTGATTTTTAGTTCTGTAGTTTCCAATTGCTTAGCTTTTGCCTTTTAAATATATACTTCATGGCACATGTGATAATCGTAGAAATTTCCAATCCTAAAGAATGAAAATTTTGTAGTAGTCAATAAATAAATGAGTAGTTTTAAACATTTTTAAAGTTAAGTGTACTTTTTTATGATTTTTATTTTCTTATTGTATCAAACTATTGAAATCATAGATGTGTGTGATTGATAATGTTAATCCATTTGAATCCATTTTAGATATTTCTAAATAAAAGCACATAAAACCCCAGTAATATGCTAAATATGGATTAAAAGAATCGAAGAAATGTGTATTAAAAAGATGACATTTATTTGTTCTTAAAAATTAGCAGAACATGGCAAACTGCTGTTCGGTACTGTGAGTTACAGGGGGGAAGTTACCCATGTACATGGTTGGTTAAGGTAGAAATTCTCACTGCCATTTTGGAGGATATTTGCAAGTGCACTGCATCAGTGTTCTAGGTAGGGCTGCCATAGCAGTGCCACCAACCAGGTGACTTAAACAATAGAGATTTATTGTCTCACAGTTCTGGAGATAAAAAGGCCAAAATCAAGGTGTGGGCAGGCTTGGTTCCTTCTGAAGCTCTGAGGAAAGGATCTGATTCAGGCCTCTTTTCTCAGCCTACAGGTGGCTGTCTTCATGTTCACAGGGCGCCTGCCCGGTATCCTCACGTCTCTTCCCTCTGTACCTATCTGGGTCCAAATTTCCTCTTACGAGGACATCAGTCGTATTGGACAGGAACTCATCTTAATGACCTCATTTTAGCTTGATTACCTCTATAAAGACCCCATCTCCAAATAAGGTCACGTTCTGAGGTACCGGGAGCTTAGATTTTAATGAATGAATTTGGCAGGGGGAAGGGGACACAGTCTAACCCATAATATGTGCATTATTTTGAACCTAATAATTTCATTTCTAGAATTCTATTCTGCATAAATATTTGCACTAATGTCAGAAGGCATTTGTTAAAGGATATTAACTGAATCATATTTTTAATAGTAACAAACTTATAATTTCAATGTCCAGTAAGAGGAAACAGGTTGCGTAAGTCATGCTATCTCTATGCAATAAAAAATATACAAGTATCCATAAAGAAGAGGGCCCCAGCCAGAAGGAAGCCACAGAATGAGAAGTTTGTTGTTTTTAATAGGTGGAACAGAATCTGGTATATCTACTTGCTGTGGAAGAAAATTCAGAGAAAGTGGTTAAATATGGATGGGGGAGGGGGAAATTGGTTGTCCAAAGGTGGCTAGTAAAGTTAAAATCTAACTCTGTTGTAGGAGTTAACTTTTTTTATGATTATAGAGTGAATCCTTGGTTGGAATCACGTTATAATGGGCAGACATATGTAGCCATCAAACTCGGAATGCGTTTTTCTCCCAGAATAAGTAAGGTAAATGATCAGGTGTAATTAAAATACCACATTTCTTTGATTTTAAGATTTAAGACACCATTGGAAGTAATACTAGTAAGTACCATAAATTTAACAGTTTTTCAGGAAAATAAAAACACTAAATGAATGAATCAACTTTAAGATTAATCTTGATTTTAGAAATGCCAAAGTCTAAAACAAATGTGTCTTTAAAACCAGAAAAAAATGAAAAAGGAAGTCAATTCATCTTGATTTTTTCCAGATACCTGGCATTTTACAAACCCTGAATCCTGATGAACAAATGTTTTTCTGTTTTCACGCTGGCATTTGGCTTCATGGCTCAAATCCTTTTTTTTTTTTTTAACTGCCAAACCCTAATAGTTGGAAGGTGGCTACAGAAAAGATTTCTACCCAAAATACCCAGAAAATCTTATATGTGTGGGTTTTTTCTTTTTAACATTTGTCATATATAGTTAAGGTATATAACATGTTGTTTTGATGTACATATAGATAGTGAAATGATTACTATCATTAAGCAAATTAACTTGTCATCGCTTTCTGTAGTTACTATGTGTGTATGTGGCCAGAACATCTAAAGTCTACTCTCGGCAGACAATACTGTATTACTATTATCCTCATGCTGTACATTAGATCTCTAGAGTTGCTCTGCATAGCTGCGTTTGTACCCTTTACCTACTTTCTATTTCTTCCTCCGCCTCCCTATTTCTAGTCACCACTGTTCTACTCTGTTTATGTAGTTGGCCCTTTTTATTTTTTTTTTTAGTTTGTGCCTATAAGAGATCATTTAGTGATTCTTTGTCTGGCTTATTTCTCTTAGCATAATGTCCTCCAGGTTCATCTATGTTGTAGCAAATGGCAGTATCTCCTTTTTTTAAGGCCGAATAACATTTTGGGGGTGTGTGTACATATCCACCACAATTTCTTTATCTGCTCATCTGTCGATGGACACTTGGGTTGTTTCCATAGCTTGGTTAGTGTGAATAATGCTGCAGTGAATATGGGAGCATGTATATCTGCATGAAGCAGTGATTTTATTTCCTTTGGATGTATACCCAGAAGTGGGATTGCTGGGTCATATTAGTCCTGTTAGTTCTTGAGGAATCCCCATACTGTTTTCCTTAATGGAAGTCTGCATTCCCACCCACAGCGTAGAAGGGGTTCTCTTTTCTCCCAGCACTCAAGCACGTCACAAGATAACGTCTCTTGTGTTTTTCATAATGGGTGTGAGGTGATATTTCATGTGGTTTTGATTTGCTTTGCCCTGATGATTAGTGATGTTGAACACCTTTTCATATACCTGTTGGCCATTTTGTGTGTGAGAAATGTCTATTCAGGTCCTTTGCCTGTTTTTTAATCAGGATGCTGGTTTTCTATTGAGAGTGTGAGTTCCTTATAGATTTTAAATAATAACACTTTATCAGATATATGGTTTGCAAATATTTTCTCCCAATCCAGAGGCAGCGTTTTCATTTTGCTGAAACTATTTAGTTTGATGTAGTCCCACTTTTTAATTTTTGCTTTTGTTGCCTGAGCTTTTTGTGCGCTATCCAAAAAAACTATTGTCTAGGCCAATATTAAGGGCGTTTTCCCCTGTGTTTTTCTTCTAAAAGTTTTACTCTTCAGGTTTTAGGTTTAGTCTTTAATCCATTTTGACTTGATTTTTGTGTGTGATATAAGATAAGGGTCCAGTTTCACTCTTTTGCATGTGGATATCCAGTTTTCCCAATACCATTTATTGAAAAGACTTTCTTTTCCCCATTGTATCTTCTTGTTGTCCTTGTCAGAAGTTTATTTCTGGGCTCTTTATTCTGTTCCATTGGTCTATGTGTTTGTTTTTATGCCAGTATAATCCTGTTTTGATAGCTTTATAATATAATTTGAAATCAAGGAATATGATGTCTCCAATTTTGTTTTTTCTTTCTCAAGATTGTTTTGATTATTCTGGTCTTTAGTGGTTCCATACAAATGTATAGAATTGGTTTTTTTCTATTTCTGTGAAAAACTGCTGTTGGAATTTTGACTGATTGCATTGAATCTGTAGATTGCTTTGGGTAGTATATTATTATACTTTGGGTAGTAATATTAATTCTTCCAGTCTGTGAACACAGGATATATTTCCATTTATTTGTGTCATCTTCAATTTCTTTCAACAGTGTTTACAGTTTTTAGTGTATAGATCTTTCACTTCATTAAATTTATTCCTAAGTAGTTTATTCGTTTGGATTCTATTATAAATGGGATTGTTTTCTTGGCATTTTTTTCAGATAGTTATTGGTGGAAAGAAGTGCAAATGATTGAAAAACTGAAAATTATAAGGTAGAGGCCATCACTTTCTTGGTATCGCTCTAATACATAGGCCCTGCTTAGTAGGCAATTAGTAAATTATGGAATGAATAAATATGTTAAAAATATAGCTTAATGTGTTTTTTTAAAACTATCTGTAATAAAGTTTATCAAAATTGAATTATATATAATTCCAAAATTGCTAACAAAAAAGGCATTACTAGTTTTTATATAAAGTCTGATTACTCTGAAATAAAGGTGAACAACTTTACTAGAGTAATACGTACTCATTAAAAGAAAAAAAAGAAGTACATGTTTGCATATATATATACACACACCCATGCACACATCTACTCTTTCTCCCTAAAAGTGATCGCCAGTCTTAAAGATTTTAATTGTTACATTTTGTTTGATCATCTTTATTAATGGTGAAACTGATCTTAAATCTCATTATCTTTTTTTTTTTTCTGCCTGCCTTCTCTACAAGGGACAGGACAGGATTTTTTCACCTCCAAACATCTTGAATAATGAAGCACTAACCTGTGTTGAGAATTATAATTATCTACCAAGACTGTATTAGATAGTTAAAAATATGTCATACCACTTACATTCCTACTTTAAATCAGTTTCTTTTATCTTATTTTCTGTGATACATGCACAGGATTCCCAATGATATCTGAGTTATGTATTTCACCATAGTGACAATATGCATTGGTGGACGTAGTATTTTCAGAATTCTATCCAAAAGCAGATTTGCCAGATTCTTATATTTCTTTCCTGCTGGGCATATGCATGTGCAGGAATCTGTGTGTGCTTGTGTTTTAATTACCTAATGCACTGGCTCTGAGTGAATAAATTGCATGATTACATCCTACATTGGACACAGAACAATGCAAGCCATATTAAAAAGCCATTATATTTGCAACTCTGAGCATGAGACTATAATTAAAAGGCAATTGGATGAAATTTGCTTTAAGAGTACAAGAATTTAAGCAAGATTTGGTAAATGACCATTAACAGTTAACATGTGGTTTTTATTAGGCCTTTTGCTTCTTCTCTTCATGACCCTGGAGTTGAATTTCGTAGATGTCGGTAGACCAGACACGTGAGAACACCTGTACAAAGCTCTGTTTTACCATGTGGCTAAAATTATATCTATAAAACAAACCAACATAACTTTTGTGACTTAGTAAATCAAAGGAATTAGGTAGGCTACAATGATCCCCTGAGCATTAATAAACTATCTTTAATTCTCCTGAGATTTTAGTTACATGTCATAAAAAGCATAGTATGTGCTCCATGCAACTCAGAATCTTGGTCGTAAAATACATATATACAAATCAAAGAAGTAATAAAACTTGAGGGAATTTTGATTATCATCACCCTTAAATATTAAAAAGTTGCTAAAGTTATACACAATGTGTAATAACACCCCATCCTTATCTAAGGCTGCTGATACCTTTGCAAACTGCTGAGGACTCAGCATGGTAGTGACATTTTTGTGTGGGGGAAGCTTTGTGTTTATCAAGTGTGTGTGTGTGTGTGTGTGTGTGTGTGTGTGTGTGTATGCTTTATAGATTTTACACTTACAGCAGATTAAAGACAATTACAAATTCTTTGCTACTCCTCCTAGTAATAGTCAGAATCTGGGCTGGTCTGTGACTGCTTTGATCTGTAGAGCACAATGTGATGCAAATGATGCTGTAATGGCTATGCCAATTCCAGGCCTGGCCTGAGACAGGCCTGGCAGCTACTTTTTCCTGGCTTGCTCTTGGAAACCAGTTGCCATTTAAGAAGCATGACTACCCTAAGACCACTATGCTGGGCAAAATCCAAGGCATGCCACGTGCAGAGGCCCTGTAGGATAAGACAGCGTGTGGAGAGGAGGCTAAGGAGTAGTGAGGTGCCAGGTTTGGGAATGAGGGAGCCAGCTAGAAAGGTCGTCCAGCCCCAGTCACCACAGGCGACACTACAGGAGCTGGACACAACCTGCCTGAATGGTCCCTTCCCAAGTTTCTAACTCGCGAAATGGTGAACAATGTAAAATGGCTGATTTAAGCCACTTACATAGCTTGTTATGCAGCAAAAGATTACATGAACCCCACTTGAGACTTGTTTGAATTGTATAGTCTCTGCTTTATATTTGTGTATATGTGTGTGTGTATGTATGTACATACATATGTATACATACACAGATTTTATCATATAACTAACTAGTTTATGCCTAAATTCAAAAGAAAGTCTTTAACTCTATTTCTAAGCGTATATAGTAGATTTATTTTCAGAGTCATAACAGTGGGTAGTGAGTTCCCTCTTCTTAGACCATTTGGTGGGATATCTAAGGAAACTGCAGCTGCCTTTAATAAAATTAAAACCTAGTCCGTCTAGATTGGTGGATGGAGAATTTCTACTTGCGAGAAATAGTTTCTCCTCACGGAACCAGTTCTGTTACCTGGGTGGGTCACCTCTCCCTTAGAGCAACGGTCCCCAACCCCCCAGGCTGCCCTCTGTGGCCTGTTAGGAAACAAGCCACACATCACCACCTGAGCTCCGCTTACCCCCTGCCCCAGGAGACCCCCTACCGTCTCATCCCCTGTCCGTGGAAAAGTTGTCTTCCATGAAACTGGGCCCTGGTGCCAAAAAGTTTGGGGACCACTGCCTTAGAGGAATCCCATTAATTACTACTGCCACCTCCGCTGTCGTTAAAGGGCCACGCTCCACTTTAACACTCTGACCCAAGCCTGAGCACGTGGCTTTTCCTGTATTGCTTAGTAGTAAAATTGAGATGAGGTTGGAACACTTAAAGACTATTAAAGGCAAGAAAATAACAATAAACCTTGTTTTCTCAGGTCATAGGCTTAAGAGAGGTCCTATTTCAGGATCCAGAGTTAACAGAAAAAGCTCCAGTGATTCATTTTTACCTGAAACCTGGTTTTGGTTTCTGACTGAGGACCCACTTACTCCCCCAGCGTGTCTCTGTTCCCTTCACGAAAGTTGATATCCACACATAGGCAGGTGACTTCACGTTTCACCTACCCTTTTAACAATAATAAACAACTCAACATCCCCAAAATGTGTATAAGAAATGTACACATACATTCTTTATGAACTTTTTCCTCAAGAACTCCACTGAAAGGATTAAGTACTGGATAGGGTATTTAACTAGGAAGACCCCTAAAGTTATCCAAGATGGGAGTGGAGAATGGGCAAGAGAGACTTCATAGAAACTGGCAAGGGGCAGATTTCGAAGGTTTTGTAAACCACCTTAAAGAGAACTTTGTTAGCCAGGTGTGGTGGCATGTGCCTATAGTCCCAGTGCACCTGCAGTCCCAACTACTCTGGGGTCTGAGACAGGAAGATCGCTTGAGCCAGGAGTTTGAGGTTGCAGTGAGCTATGATGACACCACTGCACTTTGTGGGGCCGTCATAGCTCACTGCAACCTAGCCCAGGCAACAGAGCGAGACCCTGTCTCAAAAAAAAAAAGGCAGGGGGTGGGGATTGAGTCAAAACTTTGCCTTCTAGTCAATAAAGGAAGCATAGAGGGGATTAATCATTTGAATTTTATAGTCTCTGCTTTATATTTGTGTATGAGTATAAGGTGTGTACTCGTGACAAGTGAAAAGATCAAAATTCACTTTTTAGAAAAATCATTTGGGATGCAGAGTTGAAGATATGTTGGGGAAGAGAAAAACAGGCAGCTGTTGCAGTAATACAGAGGGGAGATGACATGTCTTACTGGACTTTATATTTCCAGCACAGACACAGAAACAGTAAGTGATTAATAGATGTTTGAATAAATGCTTGACTAGGCATAACTAAAAGGATTTCCAAGCAGTAGTAAAAATAAAAAAGTGACAGAGGCACAAAACTTTAAGTCACACAATCAAAAGACAAGTAAGCCAATTTAAAAATGGGTGTAGGTCTTGGATAGACATTTCTCCAAAGAAGATATATAAATAGCCAAAAAGCACATAAAAGATGCTCGACATTATTAGTCATTAGGAAATAACAAATCAAAACCACAGTCAGATGCCACTTCACACTCACAAGGCTGGCTACAATCAAAACAAGAGGTGTTGGCCAGAATGTGAAGAAATTCAAACCCCCATTCACTGCTGGCAAGAATGTAAAATGGTGCAGCCACTTTGGAGAACAATTTAGCACTTCCTTAAAATGTTAAACATAGTTATCAGGTGACCCAGCGATCTCATTCCTGGGTATATGCCCAAGAGAAATGAAAAAAATCTGTCCGCACAGAAACTTATATGTGAATGCTAATCACAGCATGATTCCTAATAACCAAAAAATGGAAATAACCCAAATGCCCACACACTGATGAATAAACAAAATGTAGTCTATCCATACAATAAAATATTATTTCAGCCATAAAAAGAGAGTACTAATACATGTTTTAGATGAACCTTGAAGACATGCTAAGTGAAAGAAGCCAGACACAAAAGTACCTGTATTGTAAGATTCCATTTATGTGAAATGTCCAGAATAGACAAACCCAAAGAAACTGAAAGTAGGTTAGCAATTGTGGGGCAAAGGCGTGCAGAGAATAGGGAGTGACCGCTAATGGATTTTTTGTGGGGTAATAAAAATGTGCTGAAATTGGATAGAATCAATGGTTGCAGAACTCTGAATGTACTAAAAACCACTGAATTGTTTAAAGGGTCAATTTTATGGCATGTGAATTGTATCTTAATAAAGCTGCTATTTAGAAAAAAATCATTTATGCAAACTTATACAGTTTTCTTAATAATTTTACAGTCACTTTCATCAAAAGTAATAATGCGAAAATTCAACACCCAGAAGGTTATTTAGTCTATGTTAAGAACACAGACTTTGAAATCAGGCAAACTGAGTGGAAATCCAGTTCCATCATGTAGAAACACTGTGACTTCGGACAAATCATGAAACTTCTCTGAACCTCTTAGTCATCTCTAAAATAGGAATAAGGTGGCCGTGCGTGGTGGCTCACGCCTGTAATCCTAGCACTCTGGGAGGCCGAGGTGGGCGGATTGTTTGAGCCCAGGAGTTCGAGACCAGCCTGAGCAAGAGCGAGACCCCGTCTCTACTAAAAATAGAAAGAAATTCATCGGACAACTAAAAATATATAGAAAAAATTAGCCGGGCATGGTGGCGCATGCCTGTAGTCCCAGCTACTCAGGAGGCTGAGGCAGAAGGATCGCTTGAGCCCGGGAGTTTGAGGTTGCTGTGAGCTAGGCTGACCCCACGGCACTCACTCTAGCCTGGGCAAAACAGTGAGACTCTGTCTCAAAAAAATAAAATAAAATAGGAATAAGGTAACTAACTGGGGCATGTTTCTCTCAGTAGCGCAGCCCCCACGATTTTCTCTGGCAGCATCCTAGGATTCTGTCATCCAAAAGAAGCAATGGCCTCCAGGTTTTCCCTGATAAAGTTTTTCTTACAAGTGTTAGCACTCTTTTATTGCCAAATATTTTGTGATAAAGTAAAAATAACATGCCAAGACTATTGATAAACTTTAAGAATTTTACCAACTTCTTTATTTTTGGTTTTGTGGGGTCATGAGTGAGAGTGGGATTCAGTGATTGCCCCTTGTCCTGATGGCATCATGAAGACCTTCATGCTGGCCATTCTCCTGGCTGTAGATGTAATTCAGGTCCAACACTAAGTGTCTTCTAGCGTTAGGAAGACACTTTATCTCCTCGAGGACCTCTAGGCTGGCTGATGCTTCAGGCCACTGGGTGCATCCTTTGCAAGTGGGAACTGAGATACCTGAAATATGCTGAGTCGCGCTACAGCCAGCATCATCTTGAATGACAAGATAGCAAGATGCAAATTTTTAAAATTAGTTTATTTTTTAATTGACAAATGAAAATTGTATGTATTTATCATGTAAAACATGTCGTTTTGAAATAGGTATACACTGTAGAATGGCTAACTAGACCTGATTAACATGCATTACCTCACATACTTACTCTTTTGTGAGAGAACATTTATTAACCACAGTCACCATAAGATCTCTTGAAATTATTCCCCCTACCTAGCTGAAATTTTGTAGCCTTTGAACAACATCTCCCCATTCCCCCTACCCGCCCTGGTAATCACCTTTCTACTCTCTACTTCCGTAAGTTCGATGTTTTTAGATTCTACATGAAAGTGAGATCATGTGGTATTTTCCCTTCTGTTCCTGGCTTATTTCTTTTAGCAGAATGTCCACCAGATTCATACGCATTGTCACAAGTAACAGGATTACCTTCTTTTTTAAGGCTGTGTGGCATTCTGTTGCATACATGTACCTCATTCTTTATCCAATCATCCGTTTATGGACACTTGTGTTGATTCCATGTCTTGACTATTGTGAATAAAGTTATAACGAATATGGGAGCGCAGTTATCTCTTCTACATACTGATTTAATTTCCTTTGGGATATATGTATCTCCAGAAGTGGAAGTGATGGATCATATAATAGTTCTGTTTTCAGTTTTGGGGGGAACCTCCGTACTATTCTCTGCAATGGCTATACCAATCTACATTCCCATCAACATCATACAAGGATTCCCTTTTCTCCACTTCCTCACCAACACTTGCCTCATTTTTGTTGTTGTTGTTTGATAATAGCTAACAAATGTGAAGTGATATCTCACCAGGGTTTTAATATGCAGTTCTCTGATGATTCGTGATTTTGACCTTCTTTCATATACCTGTTGACCATTTGTATATCTTCTTTTGAGAATGTCTATTGAGATCCTTTGTCCATTTATGTATTTATTTTTATTTCGGGATATTATGAGGGTACAAACATTTTGGTTACATTTTATGTCTTTGCCTCACCCAAGCAAGGGTTAGAGGCGTGCCCTTCCCCTCTACAATGCTCCCCATGTCCTTTAGTTGTGAGTTTACCCCCCCCATCCCCCTAATCCCTGGAGAATATTACTGCCATGTGAGTACCATCCTTTGTCCATTTTTTAATTGGGTTTTTGTTTTCTTACTATTGAGTTGTTTGAGTTCTTTATATATTTTGAATATTAATACCTTATCGGATGTACAGTTTGTAAATATACAACCAGCAACATCTTAAATGACAAGATAGAAAGATGCAAATTTAAAGGGATGCCATTCTTAGAATATGATTCTTTTTTAGAAAAGTCTGTTTCAATTTAATGGTGCTGATGGATGATAAATGGATCATTTTAAGATAATATTGTATAAGGTAAGAGAGAGAGATAAATTATGTATTATTTTATTGTTGTCGTTGCTGTTATTATGACTATTACTAATGACTTTAGGACACTATTGCTAAAACCATGGCCTTGGCTTTCAAGAGGATTATAGGTGGTTATTTTGGCTTTGGTTTAGATCACGAATACATTCACATTTGCAAAGTGCTTTGAAAACAGGAAGTGTTTCGGAAGCCTAAAAGGGCATGATATAGGCTGAGTTGTATTCCTCTGTTGAAGTCCTAACTCAAAGTACCTCAGAACGTGACTGTATTTGGAGATAGGGCCTTTAAAGAGGGGATAACATTAAAATGAAGCAGTTGGGGGCCCCAATCCAACTTGACTGGTGTCCTTATAAGACAAGGGCATGCACAAGAGATATGAGGGATGCACGCGCAGAGGGAAGGCCATGCGAGGGCACAGCAAGAAAGAGCCTGCAAGTCAAGGAAATAGCCTCTGGAGAACCAAACCCGCCAGCACCTCTGTCTTAGACTCCTAGCCTCTAGAACAGTGAGAAATTAAGTTTCAGTTATTTAAGCCCCAGTTTCTGGTATTTCCTTATGGCAGCCTGAGCAACCTGAAAAAAGGCACTTCGTGAAATTCCAGTCAGAGGAAACAGTTGGAGCCAAAAACATGCAGATGTGAAACCATCTTGAGCAGGGAGTGGAGAGCAGGGCAAGCCTGGGGGTGTGGGTAGGGGGCTGTGCTAAAGGAACTTTTGCACTGTGGTTAGAAGCTTTGATTTCTCCTATTTAGAGGCTAAAGCCACTGAAGGTAGAGCTCTAGGATTTGGGTTGTTTTATTTTTCAATTGCTTATTGTTTTCATTGGAAGAACTGAGCTCATTTTCAAGAAATGTGGCAAAGTATAAATAAAAGACAAACACCAGCTAGAAGGAACCATTTGGTGAATGCATTCTTTTTTTAAAAAAGCAGCGCATTTAATCAGAGGAACAGTAAGTTCAAATTTGCATGTTGTATCGGACACTACTGTGTCGTCCACGGATGTAAGCGGGTGGGAGCAGGGGCAGGAAAGACTGGAGAGCCGTCAGTTTGGAAGTAAGGAACATGAAAGCCTGGAAAAGGCACATTGTAGGAATAAAGAGGAGAGAAAAGAGTAAGGAAATGTTTAGGTGAAGCGATCCGGCCTTGGCTATGTGCAGAGAGAGGCTGAGGGGCAAACATCCGGGAAGATCTCCAGGTTTCAGCTTAGGGTGAAGGGATTGACATGCTGTTGAAGGACATGGAAACCTGGAATGCTGGAAGACAAGTCAGAATGAGAGACTACATGATAATTCAGTTCAAGATAAGAATTATTTTGAAATGACAGTTGTGCATGTTGGGGAAAAAAAACAAAACAAAACCATGAAAAGTGAGCCTAATCAAATTTGACTGGGGAAGCTAAGAGTTGTATATACCTCACATTGCAAAATGTTATTGATTTCTTACAATAATTTAACTCTGTGTTGCAAATTAAGTAAACACAAACAGAGAAGAAGACAGTATTTTACCCGGTTAGATGTAAAATGATTTCATTACATTTTCAATTCTCCAAATTGACTGGTAAATCTATGACAAAATCAAAATCTGTAGACAGATCAAAGCTATTTTCTCTCTGGCAGTCAAATATTTATTTGCACAGATGATCGATATGATTGAGAATGTCCAGCCAAATCTTCGAAATAGTCGGGGATTTAGAGGCCTGCTATCTAGAAATTTCTCTAGCCATAGAAATAACCATAGTTGTAAAACAGCTGACAAGCCATTTATTAAAACAGCAGTAGACTAATGCTTCTCCTTGTTTCAAGGTTACATTATAAATCAACTTAGAGGGGCAAAAACCTTGTAGGAGACCTGTAGGAGGATGAGCAGAACAATTTAAACTGTAAAAGAAAGTCCTAAAGTGCTTATTTTACTTACAGAAAGAATGAGATTTAAAAGGATTATAATTAACAGAAATTAACACAGCTGGCATCCAGCAAGTTTCAATTGCAAAGATCATATAAATTGATTTATAGTGTTCCCATGTGACTAATGAAAGTAAATTAGTGACCACATTGTTCTAAATGATTGCATTAGAGAATATTATTACTTTCGAGAAGCTCACATTAATAATAAAATCATTATCACCAAAGTATGAACAAAATAATTCAGGGGATCAAATTTGAGATTGTAACACCCACATTTTATTATTAACTGTCCTTAGAAGTGATTAAAAAGAAAACTGAAAAAGTGTCAGTTCTGCTTTTCACTTTATTTTTCCCCTGGAAGAACGGGGGGATTGCAAACCTTCCTGATGTCAGCACTTAGAAAGGTTAATTATTCATACAGAACAATGAAGAGGAAGCGCTAGATTTAATTGGACACATGCTTCTCACATTTAAAGATAGGGGAGTAGATAATGATGTCCCTTTTGTGTCCTTCCAAAAGAAATATGCGGCACCGATAATGTCTCACGTAAGTCTTAAAGGAAGAAAATGTACGGCATGCACTTTTACCTATCACTCACTCATTAACAAACAAGCTCAGAAGAAATGTGGTCTCAATGAAATGTTTCCTTCCACAGAGCTTAAATATGGTCAAATTTAAATGCCACCGGTCAATTCGACATCTTAACCTCTGGAGATGAAGAGGAAATGTTTACGTACAAAGTTTTATCTGGATACAGGGTCTTTCTGACCAAGGAAATAGTTGAAAGGAATAAACAACAACAACAACAAAAAATGGGTCATAGACTATTTCATCAATGACTTATGGTCTGAGTTTGTACAGAAATGGTGACAGGTAATGTTCTTTTGCTTAAAGCAAATAAACTACATTGTAAACTGCATGAAGAGAGAGAAACTATACCTTTTTGTTTACCTCTGTATTCCCAATGCCTAGCACATGTCTAGCACAGAGTCGGCAGACAGGAACTCTAATAACTCTATGTTGAATGAATGTACTTTGGGAAGGTTAATTCTAAGACATGCATAAGCAAGAAGTAACAGATATTCTTAAGATAGAATAAGAACTCATTAATTCATCAAATTCTTTTTTAATTCAAATTCTTTATTAAAATATTAGATGCAGAAAAATATATAAGTCATCAAATGCACTTGCATTCCATTTATCCCCCTCCACAATCTACCCACCCTCCCCCAAAAGTAACCACTCTGCTGACCTCTAACACCATTTTCACTGTTGATGGCGTCTGGGAAGTTTCCAGTTTGGGGCTAATTAATATGAATAGTGCTGTGATGAATGTTTTCTTTATGTCATTTGGAGAACAAACGTGCTCATTTCTTCTGTGTATAACTAGAAGTGGAATTGCTCATTCTTTGGATACATATATGATCAGCTTTAAAAGGTATTTTCAAATAGTTCTCCAAAGTGAAAATGAATAGTCCTCTAAGGATTTTTCTTAAGTGATGGATAGCAGTTCTTTATCAAATTGTATGTGTGTATGTGTCTTAATGGGAAAAGTATTAGCATCTTCTCCCACTTGGTGGCTTTGATTTTCACTCTCTTAATGGTATTTTGATGAATAGAAATTCTTTGTATACTCAATGCTCACTTATTAAATTTTGTTGGGTATTTAGTAGATAGCAGAAATTGTGTTGGGTGCTGAGAATAAAAGAAGGAACAGGTAAGAAAAATTTTTTTCCTTCAAGTAGTTCACAGTTTGGGGGATAAACAAAGTCAATCTAAACAAAAATAGAATTGGTTAATATACAAATTAGCCCATAACAGGGCTTAGAAATTAAGTGACTTGGTCCAGCAATACACTTACAGTTTTTCAAAAGCTACAATATACAGAGCAGTTGTGCAAAGAAAACCTTAAAAATGAAGCTAATGGTTATAAATTCTGTCAACAAAGGAGAGCAAGCACAATTCTCATTTCCTGCAGCAGTAGACAAGGTTCTGCAGTGTTCATGGAATGACTGAAATTTCATCAGTTAAAATTATGGGGAACAAGCCAGGCACGGTGGTGCATGCCTATGGTCTTAGCTACTTGGGAAGCTGAAGCAGGAGGATCACTTGAGCCCAGGAGTTTGAGACTGCAGTGAGATATGATGATGCCACTGCACTCTAGTGTGAGTGACCCTGTCCCTAACAACAACACCAACAACAAAAATGGGGAACAGACTTGAAAATAACATTTTTTTTTTGAGACAGAGTCTCACTCTGTCACCTGAGCTAGAGTGGGGTGGTGTCAGCCTAGCTCACAGCAACCTCAAATTCCTGGGCTCAAGCGATCCTCCTGCCTCAGCCTCCCTAGTAGCTGGGACTACAGGCATGCACCTGTAGAGAAGGGGTCTCGCTCTTGCTCAGGCTGGCCTAAAACTCGTAAGCTCAAGAGATCCTCCTGCCTCTGCCTCCCAGAGTGCTAGGATTACAGGCGTGAGCCACCACACCTGGCCAAAAAATAATAAATTGTAATAAAATGCTATTCACATCTTTGGCTTTTATGAGCATTCTGTAATATTTATGATTGATAGAAAACTTAAATGACATAAAATTGCAATACTATCATTGTATGGAACTCAAGGATCTTTGAATGCCAGTTGATATGCAATGCTTTTTGAGTCGAGAGAGCAGAACATTAGGAAAAACTGCAAATGTCAACAGGTCTTGTGACAGGATGAGTAAGATTTAGCAAGCCATAGTTCATTGGTTGCAGCAGTGATTGGGATAGGCACAAATGACAGGCACACATTATATGGTTAATTCTAATGGCTTGATTCTGAGGGAAAATTAAGTGAATTCCCTGACACAAGTCCACGGGGCCAGGGCCATGGAACGGTATTTGAGGCAGAGATCACATAAGCCACACCGTCCTCCTTCCCCCATGATCCTGAACAAACATTCCTTTTTCCCTTGTCTTCAAAATCCACTATACAAATGGATTCCAAGTGTCTGACAAGAACCAAGCAAGTTTAAATCAAGCCAGAACACTCTATCTGACACTTTTATAATGTTAAAATAATTTATAATAAACTGCATCTAATCTGCAATTATAAATGATTCTGAATCCATATACACAACAAATTATGTTAACATCTATTCAAATTAAAATTCTTTTGACATTCATTTCATATGCTTATATACTTAAATTATAGAGAAGTACATATTGCACACTATCTAAATTATTTTATTTTGACCTTGTGGTAGCTTGCCTTAAAATATAGCTACCAATAATTCTTCCCATCCTAGGGAAACCACTCCTCGAATCAAGAGCAGAGCAGACTCCATTTCCTTACTTGAGTCTGGGCTGTCCTGTGGCTTGCTTTTAACAATAGAATGCCATGAAAGAAATATTCTAGGACTTCTGAGTCCAGGCTTTAAAAATGAGCAGATTTTGCTTTTTCCTCTTGGAACCAGCTTCTATCTGTAAAGAAGTTCAGTCTAAACTACTGAATTAATTAAGTCCTGGGGAATGAGTGCCCGTCATATATGTTCCCGCCATGGCTGAGTTGCCAACTGAATGCAGCAGAATGAATACCCTCAGCCTATGCCTTGTGGAGCAGAAGAACTGCCCAGCTGAACTCAGTCCACCCTCAGGATCATAAAAAAAAAAAAAAAATCATAAATTTTTGTTGTTGTAGACTACTAAGTTGGAATTTTTTATTACTCAGCAACTGATAAAAGCTCTAAGTTTTTCAAGGTGACTATTGAATAACTGACCACTCAACCGTTATATTTGACTGTCTGACACCAAATTACATACAGTTTATTTCAGAGAAGGGCATTTTTTGGATAATATTTTATTTTGTTACAATTTTAAACTCACAGAAAATGTGCAAGAAAGGAACTCCCATGTATTCTTTACATTTTGTCATCTTTGTGTTCCTCTCTCTTCCTTTCTCTCTCTCCTCCTCTCTTTTTCTCTCTTCCCCTCTCTGTTACTTTTTCCCTTACCCATTGAGAATAAGTTAGAAATACCATATCCCTTTACCCCTAAATATTTCAGTGGACATTTCCTAAGTACAAGGATATTTACTTATGTAAACAGTATGGTTATCAAATTTATTTTGATTAAAAAAACTATTACCTGATCCATAATCTACACTTCAAATTCTGTCCATTTTCCTAGTAATGTCCCTTGTACCTCCCACCTCCCCTCTTCCCCAGGTTGAGGATCAAGTCCAGGATCATGTATCATATTACATAACAATCGTCATTTCTTTTTAGTCTCTTTTAATATAGAAAAATTTCTTAGACTTTCTTTGTGTTTCTTGACCTCGATGTCTTTGAAGAATGCAGGCCAGCTGGTCTCTCAGTTTGGGTTTGTCCCATGTTTCCTTATGATTGGATTCAGGTTGTACATTTTAAGCAAACTATAACTACGGCGATGTTGCGACCTTCACGGTGCAGCATATCAGAAGGCACATGATGTTGGTTTGTTCCAAGGTGATGTTATCCTTTAGCCCTTGGGTAAGGTGGTTTCTGTTACATTTCTTGACTGACGAGTTACTGTCAGTCGTCATTGATAAGTAATTTGTGAGGAAATTCTTGGAGACTATGCATATATCTTGTTCTCTCCCAAACTTCCACCCTCTGGTTTTAGTATCCACTGACGAAAGGGACATATCGTGTATACATATAATAATAATTAGCCATTAAGACACTTCTCAAAGCAGAATGTTAATGTAGCCTAAGTATAAATAAATCAGAAATATGTGGCTTCAGTTTTCTGTAAACTATGCTTACTTAGAAGTAGTGGAAGACATGTTTCACAAAATAAATCAGAAATATGTGGCTTCAATTTTCTGTAAAATATGCTTACTTAGAAAATAATGGAAGACGTGTTTCACAAAAGGAGTTTGGGGTTTTATTGAACAACATGTGCTTGTAACATGTGCCTGGGGTGGAAAGGGTGTGATCCCTTTTCTCCCCACCGTAAGGGTCACAGCTGACACTTTCATAACAAAATACAGGTTAACAAGAGAAAAGCACAACAAATTTATTTCATCAAAGTGTTACGTGACATAGGAAGCTTCAGAAATGAAGATCCAAAGACTCAGGGAAAACATTCCGTTTTTGTGCCTAGGCTCAGTGAGGCATGGACGGCTGTGCAGAAAGGTGATTAGACAAAGAGTAAGATCTAATGATAACAGACTGAGTGGGGAAACCCAGCAAGGCTGTCCTTCCAGATTCTTCTTGGCCTCTCTGAGCAGCATTTTTTTCTCCTGGGTGTGGGGCAAGACTTCTCTGGAATGAGGGTTTTATGATCTACTTTCAGACAAGGTAGGTCAGAGAATTTCTTTATGGCCATGTCCTACATAGAAAGGCTGGGGGAGGTTAGAACATTTCTAGGTTTTATGGCTGGCTTTGGGGGAGAAGGATTCTAGTCTTTCTGACCCACCTTGGGGAAGAAGGATTCTAGTCTTTCTGACCCACCTTGGGAAAGAAGGATTCTAGTTTCTGTGGTCTGTCTTGGGAAAGAAAGGTTAGCAGGAGAAAGAAGGCCAGGAGACTTTGCTTCTGAAGCCTTCCAGTGTCCTTCAGGTCAAAGTTCTCAGCATGCCAAGGCACCAAAGTATCATTTTCTGAGCCCCAACAACAGTTTAAAATATTCAAACATTAAAAGAGCAGTCAGAGTCACCCCACCCTACTAAAAAGTGTGTTTATTTTTTCAGCATATTTGCCAGTCCATTTGACAACAACAACGACAGAGTGAACTGACCATGTAATGAGTGAAAGGAATGTTATTGTCTGTAATACATGTGGACAGAGAATAGTAGTTTCAATTGAATCTACAACAAAATTAAAAAGCTGTGATGTTGTAACTGCAAGAAAATGTAGATTTCATATTCAAGTAACATTTATTGCATGCCTGTTACCTGCTAAGCATTTGACACGTAAGCATATTCATATACAGCATCTTATTTTATTTTCACAATTCTATAGGGCAGTTGTATTATACCTTTCTTCACATATTATACCTTTTTTTCACATGAGAGGTTTACTGCCATGTGCCAGGTGCTGTATTGAGCACTGGGAATACAATCTGGAACAGGTAGGTATGGTTCCTCTTCCAATCTAAACAAGACAGACACGTAAACAACTCAATTATAGCACACTGTGCCCAATAGTTAATAAACAGTAAAATTGAGGTTGGTGCCAAGTGCTAAGAGAGGTGTATGAACCAGACTTGAGGTCTCAGGGGAGGCTTTGCTGATGAAACTTCTAAATAGGCTGAGAAATGAAAGATGAGTAGGAGCCAGGTGAAAAGGAGGGGCTGGTGGTGGAGGGAGGGCCCAGATATTCCAGGCAGAGGGAACATTGTCAAAGGGCCTAAGGCTGTTCTGGCATTTTCATTACAACTGCACCCTGAGAGCCAGCCAGGTGGCTAGCAATTGTCTAGCAGAGGCCAACAGGGAAGTGAAGCAAGATCACTTTGAGGGCTGCACCTTTTCTACCCACAGTTTACCTTGCTCCAAGATTACTCTTATTACCTCATAGTTGACATTGATTTTAGTTTGTTCATTTCAGCATCAAAAGGCTGGCAGAGTCTGTGCTGCATGCTGGTTGGTGTGTAGCATTAACATGCTGAAAGCACTTCTGTCAGTTTATTCTAGTCCTGGCCAGAAGTCACTAACCTAGCTGAAACATCAAATACAATGGTAATTTGGTCAGAGAATAAATAATAGATTATGTTAATACAGACAGGGATTAGATAATAAGAAACAGGCTACTTAGTACAGGGACATATTGAGCGGTTTGTTTGTGAATCAAAATGAAACAAGGACATTGCTTTCAAAGAAAACTGATCCTAAAATCACTCCTTTAGGTGTTCTTCATATTCTATAAATTATAAATTAAGATGAATGAGACAACAGCTCCGTATTACAGAGTTAATATCTCAGAACTTCTTAAGAAAAGCTGGTAGGTTGCTCCCCTTGCCTGCCACAGAACACATACACTATCAGCCAACACTTACTGAGCACTTACTCTGCACAGTTACTGAATTCTAAATTCTTTACATCCTATATACATTGACTCAAACATCGTCACCATGCTAGGACATGGATGCCACTTAAACAGATAGGGAAACAGAGGCACAGCTGGTTTAACAATTTGCAGGAAGAAACACAGCTGGAGGCTGAGGAGCTGAAACTAAAACTTCTCTGACCTCATTTGGCAGCAAAGCACATGCAAAGCTTTTTACAGTCTTTATTTGTCCCATTAAGTGTGGATACTTATACATTTTCCTGCAGAAATGTTGATAATTATGAAATACTGCCCCAAATCCCTCTTAGGAGAACTGATGTACGGTGCATGTATTATCTTATGCTCCTGCAAACTGCTCTGTATTCTGAACCACATATGGCCTCAAGGCTTTTGGAAAAGGGATTTTGGACTTGTGAAATTTATATACCAATAAATAATTAATTATCATAGTAACATAATAATTAATTTAGTATACTTATTAAAATTAGTATTTGCATTTTCTAGGTTTCCATATAAAGAAATTGGAGAATCTCTATTAAGACTCAGTTGGGGTTGGGCACAGTGGCTCACACCTATAATCATAGCACTCTGGGAGGCTGAGTAGGGAGGATTGCTTGAGGTTAGGATCTCTACAAAAAACAGAAAAATTAGCCGGGCATGGTGGTACTCGCCTGTAGTCCCAGCTACTCGGGAGGCTGAGGCAGGAGGATCACTGGAGCCCAGGAGTTTGAGGTTGCTGTGAGCTATGGTGATTCCACTGCACTCCAGCCTGGGCAACACAGTGAGACTCTGTCTCAAAAAAAACAAAACAAAACAAACAAACACAAAAACACCAAGTTGGCATATGCTTCAAAGATAATTATGCTGCCCCTATCGGGTCCTGCCTGAAATCCAGGTGGCTGCCCTCTGGTGCCAACAGTGTCTATGGTCTATAGTCTAGAATTTAGTGTACCTGGAATGTACAACACTGAACTAAGCAAAGACATGACAAGGGATGCCGTTTGAATCTTTTGCCTGCAATTTAACGAATTATGTGATCCTGAGCAAATTACCAGGCAACTCTGTAGTACTGTGATAACAGTTTCTGTCCCCAGGTCATTGTAAGCATTGAATAATAAGATGGTGTGGGCCTTTACACCCGGCCCCTTAGTAGACATGGAGTAAACGATAGCAGTTATTAAGCCAGATAATTATACAAAGGAATACTACTTTTCTATCAAAGCAAATAGTAGTGACTAGGTAAATGTCTTCATAAAAGCTAAATATGATAGACCCTACGAGAGGCATACCTGACATGAAAAGAACGCTTAGTGCTAATGAGATCACAATCCCTGCAATTGTGGAGCTTACCTTCTGGAAAAGTGGGAGTTGGAGAATGACTTCCTGTTACATAGCTTTGAAACGATTCCAAACTCACATAATTTGCTATGTGAGTGACTCATGTTTTGCTGTGATAAGAACATGGAGCGTCATCCCCCTCCCGAAAAGAATGTTATTTCACGCTTTATCAGACCATGTATGTGTGATTGGCCTCAATGACTGGACTCTGGAACACCACAAACCCAAGATTTTGACAGGCACGTTGAGAGCACGAACTGCAGCAAAGCTACTCTGCCAGCCCTGGGCTGGTTCTCCGAAGCCTCACCCGCCAACACCCGCACCACTCGCTGGCATCCAGGGCCTGTGTGTGCTTTTGGATCTAAGACGTGTTGGCGAAACCATCTCTCCAAAGGCCCTCTCGTGGAAAGGTCCACCTCACACTTGCATTGGACTTGACATCCGCAGACGCCTGCTCCCATCCTAACTGAGCAACTAGACTTCAGTAAACAAGACTGGGACTCTCTATGTGGGGCATGCACCTCCCTTCTCCAGGGACTGCAGTCCCCGTGAGAGCTGTTCCCAGTATTCTCCTCCTCTCTGAGCACTAGAATTGAAAAAGAAAAAAAAGAAAAAGAAAAGAAAAGAAAAACAATCTCTTTGTATGGCAATAAACTGTGTAATTCATAAAATCATACCTCAATCATCATATTTCAGCCATAAAAAAACATTTTACAAAGTAAATTAAAATGAATGTTAGAAGACGTTAAACACTACAGAAAGAAAAACAGAGAAAAAACTAGAACTGGCTTAAAATGAGTGTTGAGGGAGTGAGCAGGTGTGTGTCACAAAGGAAACAGGTGGTAAATACGGGTCTCTGCATGAAAGTGACGTTTGATCTGAGACTGGAAGTGAGGAAGGGCTAAGTGAGCACTTGTAGAAAGAGTATTCCACACAGGGAAGCTCCAGGGCAAGGGCCCCAAGGCAAGAACTGCCTGCTACCTTGAATAACCACCCAGAATGTGCCTGGGGCCCTGAGGTGGGGCTCAAGGAGTTAGTGGAGGGGATGGATTGGTGGGAGCGTGTGCAGATTCGCAAAGGCCCACGTAAGATGGTTTCTCTGAATGTTATGTACCTGTGCTTTCAAAATATTCTGGCCCAGGGGTCAGCAAACTTTTTCTATAAAGGGCCAGATAGTGAATATTTTAAACTTTATGGTCCGTATGATCTCTGTTGCAACTACTTAACTCAGCCCCTGTTGCACGGGAGCCATAGGCAGTATGTAAATGAATGAGCATGGCTGTGTTCCAATAAAACTTTATTTATAAAAACAGGTAGCAGGCCACATTTTGCCCACTGGCTATAGTTTGCCAACCTCTGCTTTGGCCTAACTTACAAACACACAAAAAAGTTTTCCCTCTGCTTTCTTCTAAAAATTTTATAGTTTTATTTTTACATTTGAGTCAATGAATTTTTTGAGGTTATTTTTGTGTGTGTTGTTAGCTAAGAATTGAGTTTATATATATATATATACACACATATTTTTAATATTTATTTGACATATTTCTCTCCTATGGATATCTAATTGTTCGGCACTACTTGCTAAAATGATTATCCTTTCCCTTTACCTTGACACTTCTGTCAAAAACCAACCAAGAGTGTGTGTGTGTTGTGTGTGTCTGAATGTGTGTGTCTGTTTATTTTGGATTCTCTATTCTGTTTCATTGATTTCTGTGTCTATTCTTATATAAATGCAACACTGTCTTGATTACTGTACCTTTATAGTAAG
This sequence comes from Indri indri, assembly GCA_004363605.1. NCBI lineage: Eukaryota > Metazoa > Chordata > Mammalia > Primates > Indriidae > Indri > Indri indri. The sequence goes on from RJWJ010000939.1 coordinate 143,088, forward strand.
TCTTAGCATCAGGTAATCTAAGGCCTTTAACTTTGTTCTTATCTTATTCAAAATTGCTTTGGCTATTCTATGTCCTTTGCATTTGCACACGTATTTCAGGACCAGTTACCAGCGTTTGTCAGGTGTCTTCACTGGATACTCCCTTTCCCCCACTGTGCTCTTCAGAAGAAGGTCAGTCTGAGCAGCCCATTCTTAAGGAATGGGGAGTCATGCTGCTCCATCCACAGTACTTTCAAAACTGGAGATTCTAAGCACTTGAAAACAACCAAAAATTCTGTTTTATCACCTAATTTTATTGGTTCCTCTTGAAGTCAGATGATGTCACAAATCCATGATGCCAACCCAGCACCTCTTGCTTTGGTTGGTGTGGAGCTGAGCCCAGAAGCTTATGAAATGCCCCTAGTGATTCAGGTGCAAATAGACCATCCGCCCACTTTAAACCACTTTAAAAAGCTCTGCTCCAATCACTTGCAAGTGATAATTACTCTGAGCCAGGACCTCTTTATGACTCCGAAGCTGTTTTTCTCTTGGTTAAAGGTTTTTGTCATAAGTTTCCTGTCAGAGTGCGGGGGAACACCTCTCCGCCCTTGTCTGCCTGCCTGACATTCAAACTAGTTGAACTAATTTGGCAGCCACATGATTATTATTCATTGCCCGTGAGGAAATTCAAATGCGGCCCCAGCTCTGTCTCCTGTTCCACTCCACCAAAAAAGTCCCAAATATATTCAAATAATTGTATAAACTATTAAGAATGCACTTCCAGTTAGTCCCACAACTCAAGAAATAGCCTAACCAAGGCTATTGTCACGGATTCTTCCAAAAATGCGCCAAAAAAAAAAAAAAAACAAAAACAAAAACAAAAAAGGAGAGAGAGAGAAGAAAAGAAACAACAGAAGATGTTCAACAAGGACAGTGGTTTCTTCAAAAGAGAACAATGGAAATAGTATGTTCCTCAGAGAACTGGATTCCTGCCTGGCCTTCCTCTCCAACCAACCCTGTGGTCTTGGGAAATGCACTTAACTTTGGTCCCTCAATTTCTCATCTGTAAAATACTAATAATAATGCCTGCCTTATTTCAGTTTGTTTGGGTTTAGGATAAAATGGGACACTGTGAGTTATCTGAGAAATAAATTGTCACACAGATATGAAGGGGTTTTTTTTTTTTTCCTTCCCTAAAACAGTTAATTTCTTTACAAACATGCTTATGGGAACAAAAATTCAATCTTTAATTTTTAATATCATCATGATTCTATCTCCAGATCTAGGTTTAGGAAACAAGGTTGAAGAAACAAATTGCCTCTGATCTCCCAGGAGATAATTAAACTGATCAAGTTATACAACATATAAAACTATACACGATTAAAACCTATGTATTCTAGAAGCATTTCTATTAAATTATAGTTAGTTGCTTAAAATAATTACTTCAGTGTTAAAAAAAATCTGTAAACAATATGGCATTTTGAAAAGTTTAACATTGGCCTTTTCAAAATGAAGTCCAATTACCATTTCCTTTGAGGAGCTTTAAACCTGTAAAGGCTTTGGTTCAGCCCCTGTAGTTTGAAATCCTGGCTCTTCCACTTATTGGCTGGAGATTGTGGGCAAGTTTCTCAACTATTCAGTTTCTCATCAATAAAATGAAGATAAGAGCAGTACCTACATTGTCACCTAATTGTGAATGATCAATGTCAACATGCATAAAAGTCTTAGGAACAGTGTTGTATATATAATTATTATTTTTTATTACTATCAGTTTTAAAGGATTAAGAATCTATAGAAACCAATGAGATTAATCTTTAATCCAGAACAAAAAAAAGCCTGGAAAAATGTTTGTACCCAAATAATTTGCTGGTATTTATGTACCAACTGAAAATTCTTTGGATTTAATCAAAATGGCAAATTTGAAGTAAAATCACCTACACCTATTTTCTCAAGCTTCTTAGGCTAAGTACCATACAGAAAATGGATATTTCATGGAAAGGGAATTCATTGAATTACCAAAGGACAGCAGGCAACCCCAATTACTTTTGTTCATTAATTATAAAAAAGTCTGAACCATGAAATTGGAAAGATTTTTCTGGAACGAAAACTCTACGCCGGATGTGGTGGCTCATGCCTGTAATCCTAGCATTGTGGGAGGCCAAGGAGGGAGAATAGCTTGAGCTCAGGAGTTCGAGACCAGCTGCAGCAACAGCGAGACACCCCCCACCCCCTACAAAAATAGAAAAATTAGCCGGGCGTGGTGGTGTGCACCTATAGTCCCAGGTACTCGAGAGGCTGAGGAGGGAGAATTGCTGGAGCCCAGGAGTTTGAGGTTTCCGTGAGCTGTGATGAGATCACCGCACTCTAGCCAAGGCAACAGGGCAAGACTCAGTCTTAAAAACAAAACAAAACAAAAAAACATGACAACTAGCTACACGATTTTACATTTTTATTCCAACAGACACAGAAGGTCTTGCTCTCCTATAGTAGTATATTATGATATGATTCATCATCCTATTGACTAATATTTAGTCAATTGTAAATCACTTATAGAAATCTATGATTTTAAAGATTGAGTTCAAATCTGAATGCATCACAGAGATTCCTTGAGAGCCCCCGACAGAAGTGAGATCTGCCTCCCTTAAGCACAGATGCCGATGACATCTTGGTAATACTCGTGATTGGGAGCTTTCTTATCAACATTGGCATAGAGTCACGTGGCACTTACCACAAAGGGCCTCATATTTTTTTGTAAGTCCCTGGTCCGTTAAGTACAGAAGGATAAAGGGATCTGTCCACAGGCACGCAGGTAGATGATGTGAAAACTGCGGTCCCCAACCTTTTTGGCACCAGGGACCAGTTTCATGGAAGACAATTTTTCCATGGACTAGGGTGGGGGTGATGGTTTTGGGATGATTCAAGGGTGTTGCATTTATTGTGCAGTCAAACCTCTCTGCTAATGATAATCTATATTTGCAGCCGCTCCCCAGTGCTAGCGTCACCGCCTCAGCTCCACCTCAGATCATCAGACATTAGGTTCTCCTAAGGAGCGGGCAACCTAGATCCCTCGCATGCGCAGTTTACAGCAGGGTTCGCGCTTCTGTGAGAATCTAATGCAGCTGCTGATCTGACAGGAGGCGGAGCTCAGGCGGTGATGCCAGGGTGGGGAGCCCCTGTATATACAGATGAAGCTTTGCTGGCTAGCCTGCCCGCTTGCCTTCTGCAGTGTGGCCCAATTCCTAACAGGACACGGACAAGTACAGATCCACGGCCCCGGGGGTTGGGGACTGCAGTGTTAAAAGATAAATTTAGGTACATTAAAATTTTAAAATTTATTTGAGAAACAGCTACACGTGAATCAGGCAGCTCCAGACTGTAAGCCACTGTGCTCCCCAGAGTTGGGGGAGAGTTGAGGGGAAAATTTTATAAGATGTTTGCAGAAGCAAGGCAAAGAAAATGTTTCCTTGATTAAAGCGGAGAGTTCCTAGTTAGAGGCTGGGTAAGCTTAATTTTTGTTTTACTATTTACATAGAGTTTCAATTCCTTTTGCTTACATAGGAACCCAAGACACTGGAGCCAGCTTAACATACATAGGAATACAACACAAATCTCCTGACACTATTCAAATTTGATCTTCCCCGCATTTTTCCTGTGTATGTGTGTATGTGTGTGTGTGTGTGTGTGTGTGTGTGTGTGTGTGTGTGTGTATATATTTGCCATAGCTGTTCTGAAATTCCATGGTTTGGTTGCAAAATCCAATAAGAAGCAAATTACTTTAATAATAATAATATTAAAGAAGAAAAGACATTTTTTCATTTGATTAGATTATTTTGTGCATGGCTACGCAATCATATTACTAATGAAATAACAATACTCTCCATTTTCAATAGTGCAATATATTCCACAATATGAAATCTGTAAGTCCTAACCTAGGGTTCATTAAAAATCCAAGTATTTGGTTCTACGATGGCCAATGTATCACCTTTTTATGTATATATGGATTTCATTTTGGCTTGCTATTAAAAATATATGAAGGTGACTTTTTGAGGAAAATCTATTTTTGAACACATGGATTCTACTGAACTCTTGGTTTTGACATCCCTTAATGACAAATTGATATTCCGGGTCTCAGAGATAGTCTTCCCTTTATCTTTCATCTCTCATTTATGCACTGAACTATCTATGCTCTCAAGTGCAAGTCTACCTAATAGCAGGTGCTTACTACTAATGACCATAGCTGTCTTCATCTTATTTAAATATGTCTGTCAGGTTGATTTTTGGTATATTTACCTTAGGATGTTTGTTATGCTAATATTTTAATTTTAAATAGCTGGTGATGTAAATAAATGTTTTGGTTAATATTTTTGTTAAAGTAGGTAATACTTTTGAAAAGTAAATAGTCCTTTTGTAAAATAAATTATCTTTTCCAAATAATCAGTCTTTATTTGATTGTACTTTTGTGTTTGTTTATAAAACTTTTTTTTAAAAATTAGAGGAAATGGATGAATCGTTTACATTTTCATATTACACATTTATATTTTCAAGTCACATATGTGCTCTCGCTTGAGCTCATTTGTTTATACCAACACTGAATGAAAGGAAGAAAAGATTTTCTTTATCATAAAGTGGGACCAAAATATCATACATGTTGCTTTGTGTTTACTGTGCAAGTTTCAGTGCAGCCTCATTGCAAGATATGAATATTACCCAGGTTTTGTTTGTTAACAAAACATTTTTCCAAGATAAAGCCAAGCACAGAGCCTAGCACCTGTTTCATGAGGTAAGGAAGATAAGTACATGTTTGTACCATGGGAGTGTTTATTGATTCAAGGAAATGAAGTTTTAAGAGAAGTATTCAATGTGTGGAGAACACAAAATATGCTTGAATCACTTCTATTCACTTCCTAACAATGTGGTTTGGAAATTTCAGATTGGTCTTCTTGTATTTATGATATATAAAATTCCACTCAGTTTAAAACTTACAAATGCTGAAAAATGCACCAGCACTTGCTAAACATTGATATAAATGTGATATCATTAATTTTGATTTTGAAGAAGAACAAATAATATAAATATATACTCTTGCCTTAGCCTTACTCAGAGGAGAAAAAGTAATATCTTCTCTTGACTCATTGCAAGGTTTATGGATGACACCCTTATAACAAAGACTGATTAAGAAAAGCATAACGAATTTGTTTAATACAAGTTTTACATGACATGAGAGTCTTTAAAAATGAAGATAGGCCCGGGGGAAAACTGTTTTTATGGACCGTTGTGCAGAGTATGATTGGAGGACAAAAAGATATGATCTAATAGTAATAAACTGGGGAAACTTAGAAGGCCTCTGTGTTCAGATTCTTCTTGGTCTCTGGCTATAGAGCAGAACCCCTTTGGAGTGAGGCTTATGACCTACTTTCAGTGGAGGTAGGTCAGAGAATTCTTATTTCTCATTTTATTTTATTTTTTTAGACACAAGGTCTCACTCTGTCACTCAGGCAGGAGTGCAGTGGCAAGATCACAGCTCACTGCAGCCTCTAACTTCTTGACTCAAGTGATCGTTCTTCCTCAGCCTCCCGAGTGGCTGGGACTACAGGTGTGTGCCACAATGCTAGGCTAATTTTTTAAAAATTTTTTGTAAAGACAGGGTCTCGCTGTGCTGCCCAGCCTGGTCTTGAACTCCTGGCCTCAACCAATCCTCCTGCCTCGGTCTCCCAAAGTGCTGGGATTACAGGCGTGAGCCACCACGCTCAGCCCCAGAGAATTCTTTTATGGCTACTTTCAGGGGAGAAGGGTGGGAGGTCAGAAAATGATCTTCCTGCTACTGAGGTTTTCTTAATTGCCCTCAGCTTAAAATACTCAGCATGCCAAGGTGCCCTATGGTGGAGTAGCATGTCCTGCACCTGCACCTAGCCCTTCCTACAATTATAACCTTGCTGATGTATCGAAATGAGCCTTTAGTGTTTTCTTTTCCATTACAAATAAGCCTAAAGGATGAACTTTAGCAATTTGAAAACCTGCTTCAATACTTGTGTTATGAGCTGAATGTTTGTGTCCCTCCCCCCAAATTCATATGCTGAAGCCCTAACCGCCGGTATGTCTGTGTTTGGAGATGGCGCCCTGATCCGATAGGACAAGTCTCTCTCTGTGGGCACACACAAAGCAAGAACTATGTCGCGACGCAGACGGAGGAAGCCAGCTGCAAGCCAGAGACAGTTCTCGCCAGAAACTGAACTAGCCAGCACCTTGGACTTCCAGTCTCCAAAACTGTGAGAAAATAAACTTTTACCATTTAAGCCACCCTGTCTGTGGTATTTTGTTATGGCAGCTTGAGCAGTCTAACACAATTTGAGATCTAAATTTGTTTTCTCTCTGTAAATTCCTATATAGCTCTTAGAAGACACACTAAGTATACCTAATTGCAAAAAGTTCTTTAAATGCTATTTTATTTTTAAAGGATTCAAGAATTTATATTGCTATTTTGGAAGATACTTAGTCTTTGGTGGGTAAAAAAAAATTTTCAATTTCTTGATAAAACAGGTCAGTCGCATTGCAATTTTTATACCCAAGGGTATAAAAGAACTGTATTCTATGTTATTTTTAGCATATATGCAATGAATATTAATCTTATGAAAGAATGGTGTTCTCTTATGAAAAATATTTCTTCAAGATTGAGAAAAAGCGAAGGAACACATTCAAGGAGATTGAAGTGGAGCAAAACGACTAATTCATGAAAGTTTAGATTATTCACTTGCTCTGAGCCCTACGTACATATAGATATCGTTACCTCAAGGATAGGGAAAAAAATGTAAAATTCACGAGAGAGAAAAGACTTTTGAAAAAGAGATACTGGTACGCTATTTTTTTTTCTTTGCTGTTTGGAAGAGATGATGATGCCTTAGGCTAGTATTCTTTTATCTTTTGTTGTTATTTGTTAAACAATATTTATGATAAACCTAACATCAAAATATCAATAAACCTATTGTCAAAAGTTAAAAGCATGGCTCTATGCACATATAAATGGATATGTGTCAAAAGTTTAACTCCGTGAGGGAATTAGATGGTTAAGCTAGTTCTCAAAGCATTTGAGAAACCCGGTGTTTCTAGGCATTTAGAAAAACAAGAAATATTAGCACAGAATTGGTAGAACAGATTTTTTAAAAAAAATCTAGTTACTGTCTTAGAGCAATAAATCATAATATTTGGATTATCTTTTTTACTAGACAGATATCATTTACATCTGTAGGGAGAGAAGAATATTTCCTTACTCACCCTAGGTTCATAGGTGAGGCCCCTAAACAAAAGACAAGTTAACAAGAGGAAAGCATACAAATGTATTTAATGTAAGTTTTACATGATGCAGGAGCCTTCGGACATAAAAACCCAAAGAAACCGGGAAACCTGTGTATTTTATGCTAGGTTTGATGAAGATCGGGTAATCACGGAGGAGTGTGATTGGACAACGAAAGTATGATCTGAGAGTAACAAACTGGGGGATCTTAGCAAGCCCTGTTTGTTCAGATTCTTCTGTGTCCCTGTGTCCTCAGAGATAAGGACATTCCTTTTCTCCAGGTGAAGGGAGGGCACCTCTCACGTGACCGGCTTCAGGGAGCAGGTGGGGGAAGATCAGAGAGACCTTCCTGCTCCCGTTGTTTCCTCCAGCGCCCAGGTGCCACACTTCGCTGTAGCGTGTCCGGAGCTCCCTCAGGTGTCCTTGGAATTTATAGCTACAGCTTATCAGCAGCTCTTGTCCAGTCTTCAGCCTGTCCGCGGGGACCTAAGCCTGCGCACTGTCTTCGCTAAGCGCTTTTGAAAAGTTCCCAATCCAGTAACCAGATGGCCTAAAACAAAACACAACACAACAAAACAAAATAAAACAACAACAGGACACATTTGAATAGTAAAATTTTTAAAGACATGATATAATATTTATTGATAACACTGTGCTATATTACACAGTAGATTGAACAGTGTTTATGATGTCCCATCATAACATAATGAAGATTACTTAATGTGAGGAGAAAAAAATGAATATGCTTAATCGTTTTCACCTGAACAGAAATTCTCTTGGTGAACTTCCTTTGTTTCCCAGGGATGCCTGCTCCCTGGGGTTTGCCTGCCTTCCCCACCCCCACCCACCTTCTGGCTGCCTTTCTTTGAAAGGCAGACTATGGAAAAATAAAATCAGATTTTAATCCTCTAGTGAGGCCATTCCAATTCGTCCTCTGTGTTTTTTTTTGTTTGTTTGTTTGTTTTAAGTTAAAATAAAGGTAAAAATGCTCCATAAATCTTCATTGTACATGTGTTAGTTTTTAATTTAAAAAATCAATTCACATTTTAAAATGTTACTCCAGAGGTAAAATAGGTAGTAAATTACAAATATTAATAAGTGTAAAAGTGGCAAACACTTTGTTGGCTGTGGTTTAAGGAAATAGGAGCCTTTTGATAAACAGGTTGAAAAACATGCTAAAATAAAAAAAGTTTGTAGGCTTTCCTCTACAAGCCCAGTTTTGGTAGCTTTCTCTAAATTAGTGGTTTCTCAGGTGTGCTCTTCTGTTCAGCACTAACTGAAAAATCGTGGGTGGTGATGAAAAATGCAGGGTCCTAGGCTCAGCCCGGGATGGATTGAATTAGAATGTCTAGAGTTATCTGCAGTTGTTGGCACTTTGCAGTTTCAATGAGCTCCCTAGCTGGTGCTCATGGACCTTCAAGTTCAGAACTATTGTCCCAAAGAGATGATCACACACATGTGAAAAGTTAGTCTTTGGAGCATTGTTTATAACGGTGCAAAATTTGATGCCATCTACCTGTTCAACAAAATGACATAAATGTTAACACCACTTACAAAATATTCTTATTAAAATGTTTATGGTGAATCTACTGCTAAGGAAACAAATTAGACAAATGCAAATTTGGGGATATTCTACAAGGCAATGTCCTCGATTCTTTGAATAATGGCATGCCATGGGGGAAAAAAAGACATAGTAATGTAAATTATTCTCCAAAGAAATGCAAATTGTGTCCAGTGAAATGCAATTGATTACTGGCTCGTGGATCAATTCTGCCAGTTTTTACATCTATTTGTAAATTCATCACAACATTCCTTATGTGACAAATACGTCATACTTTGAATTATCCATTGACCTGCTTATAATATCTTATAATTTATGGTTCCTTCATAGATTAATAAATTGAATAAATAAAATCTTATCCCAGACTACTTTTGTATTTGTATTAGACTCCTGATTATATTCTCTTTTAAGGTTTATCTTTTGATGTATTTCTTAGAATAAGCATATGTAGTTTTTAAAAAATAATACCATTATTTTTAAACAAAATGTTCCACAGAAAATTGAAATACTTAAAATTTGCTTATAGATCCCTTTCTTTTTTTCCTAAGTAAGTTTTCACTGTGAAATGTATAAACAAACGAGCACATACATGTATATGGTTAGGAAATAATATAAGGTTATAAAATAACTTAGATTAAAAATATATAAGATATAAAATAAAACTATGAAAGCAGGAGTTCTAAATGACCTATCTAGGACTGCTATAACAAACCTCAAAGCCAGAGTCCCTTAAGCAGAAAACATTGATAAGTAGATTCTTACACTTGAAGGCGAAAACTGGCTTAATTTTTTTGGAATCCTTACTGGCTAGCACAGTGACAACCTGTGCTATGAGGAGTATATTAATTAACCTGTGCTATGAGGAGTATATTAATTATCTATTACTGCATTATATTAATTGCAGTAATATTACTGCATTATATTAATTATCTATTACTGCATAATAAATTACACCAAACTTTTTGGCTTAAAAAATAAAAAACATTTATTATCTCACAGTTTCTGCTGGTCAGGAATTCAGGCAGGGCACTGTGGTGTGGCAACATCTGGGGTCTCAGCTGGAAGACTCAAAGCCTGGGATGCTGGGGTCCTCAGGATGTTCAACTGAGGCTGGAGGATCTGCTTCCAAGTCGACTCACTCAGATGGCTGGCCAGTTTGTGATGGAAGGCTGGTTCCTCTCCACATATGGACCTCTCTACAGGGCTGACTGTCCCTGTGACAAGGTGGCTGGCCTCCCCAGAAGCATTCAAGAAAGAGGGCAGAGTGGAGGCTCTCCTTTCTATGACCTACCCTCAGAAACCAGACAGCATCCCTGCCACTATATTCTACTCAGCAGAGGTGAGTCACGAAGCCCAGCCCACATTCAAGCCGAGGGGGATTAGGCTCCATTTTGAAGGGAGGGATGTCAAAGAATTTGAGGACATGCTTTAAAATCATTCCAAGAAAACTGACCAAATAGTTAAGTCTACCAACAAACTGAACTGGGATAGTAGACGAGGAAAGAAACAGAAGCTAGCCTTCAGTTCCGTAAAGGACATCGATCTTCAATTTATGTAACCAACTCCTGCTCGTTGATACATTGATGTTTTATCAGCCCAGTCTTGTAAAATAACTATCATTGAAATTTTTATAAAGGTTTATTGAAAGGTTTAGACTCAGACAATGACATGATGAAAGTGGAATTTTAGAAAGATGAATTTGGTAAGAATGAATTGGATTGGGGAGAGGCTGGAGGTAAAACAGCCAGTCGCAAGGCTTTTGTAATAGTTCAAATGGGAATGGTTCAGTAAAATTTAATTTGACTTAGCGATTAAGTCATATTAAAAACTGTCATTTTTTAAAATTTGAGTTTTGATGCTGAAGACTGGACTTGATAGTATAGTCCTCATTCTTTCTGTTCGCTGAAAAAAAAACTTTAAATGTATTACTCAAACTAATTTAAAATTCTTCAGTATAAATCAATCATCTTAACTGGGCCGAGTGAGTGTAGATTACTGAAGAAAAATTTGGCTTTTTTTTTTTTTTTTCAGACAGTATCTTTTTCTGGAGTGCAGTGGTGCAATCACAGCTCACTGCAGCCTGGAACTCCCAGGTTCAATCGGTCCTCCTGCCTCAGCCTCCTGAATAGCTGGGACCAAGACACCAGCCATCAGGTCTGGCTTGACTTCTTTTACTTTACTGTGACTGGCTAGAAATAGTAATTATTTTTATTTAGGCAAATTAGAAAAATATTATAATCTAAAAACAAAGCCCAAATAACAATATTTAACAAATATCAGGTGAGATACTATGAGTAATCAAATTTATTTGTGGAAAAAAGCTGAAAACAAAAACTTGGCAGGAAATTTATGGCCACAGAAAATGTTAAAATAATCCCAAAATATGTGCTATATCAATCCTGCTATTTCCTGTCCCGAGCTGAGTGAACGAAAATGGGAGGAATATATTTGTAAAGGTAAATCATGACTCTTCTCAAGTATCTTTGATTCTAAACTGAATACGGTCATGTGTAATAATCTGAGAAGTCAGGAGCACACTCCAAAGAAAAGCACAAGTCTCCCTAGGAAGATGTGGCAACACTGTTGAAAGATTCTGCAGCCCTCAAAACCGAAACCTAGGCTCTTTTGTAATCTCCTCCAGTAAGGACTGGAAGCATTACTTACTCCAGTACGGACTGGAAGGACTTGAAAAACGTCCTGGTAGGTGAGCCTGAAACTCTCCCTTTCAAACCCTACTGGATAATAAGCAAATGAAAGGAACATAAAAACAGAGAAACTGTAGAGAAGTGAATAAAGTTCTGGAAGCCAAATTCATCTGTGATAAAAGACAATTCAAATACCTGTGAGTGCACAGAAGTGTCATTGGTGCTCTAAAACATGCTCTAAAAGTAGGCAGTTTCCAAAGTATTCTTTTAAAAGAATTTGCTAGGATACTATAAGTTTGGTTTCTTTTTGTCTCCCTATGTATTTCACTCCTTTGAAAGTTCAATTATATTCCTTTTTCTCTAAATGGTTATCTGTCGATAAACTGAGTAGCTATTGCTGGGAGGAGTCTTGTTTTTTAGTGTTTGTCTGACAGATAAGCTTTAGGCAATTTCTTTTTATTTTTAAAAATTAGTTTACAAAACTATATAATAATTCATTCACATACTTCAAAAACCAGAAAAATTATTCTTCCCATTCTCTTTGCTTATATAAATAAAACATATTACATGCAGTCATGAGCTCCATTAAGATGTTTCTGGCAACAGTGGACTGCACATAAGACAGTGGTCCCATGAGATTATAATATCGTGGTTTTTACCCTACCGTTTCTAGGTTGAGATATGTTTAGATACACAAATGCTTACCATGTTATAACTGCCTATGGTATTCCGTACAGTCACAAGCTGTACAGGTGTGTAGTCTTGGAGCAACAGGCTGTACCATGTAGCCCATGTCTAATGCAGTAGGCTGCACCATTGTACACTCTATGAAGTTTGCACAATGATGAAATGGCCTAAAGATGCATTTTTTGGAAAGTATCCCTGTCGTAAGCAATGCATGACTGTACTCTGTTCTATACCTTGCTTTTTCACCTAAGGATGAGTCCTGGAGTTCCTTGCTATTAGTCCCTTGAAAGCATTCTCATTCTTTGTACAACTATTTCCTGTGTCTTTATGAACACACCGTTATTGCTTAACAGACTCCTACCAATGGACATTTCGATTTAGACACTATTTCTCTTAACAACCGTAAAATATTAACTTCTGACTTCTCAAATTATTTTATTAAGAGATCACAAGGAAAAGAGATTCAAACATGTTTAATATTGTCTTAGATTTGAAATTTTCTTAGCTAATTGTACCAAACAGTTTTGATCAATAAAATTTCCTCTCTGTTCAAAATTTTAATCAACCATTTAAGATAGATTTATCACTTAATCTAGTGTGATACAATTAATTTTTCATAGTAGGATCATGACAAAATCAAATAAAATACACCTTACTGTAAATAGAAATTCAAAAGGATTTTCAAAATAATTGTTGCAGGCACCTCACCATGAAGCCTTCTTTTCTGTTTTTGCCCTCAGTCCTTTTTTTTGAGACAGGGTTTCACTCTGTTGCCCCTCAGCAGGGTTATAGCTCACGACTCAAACTCCTGGGCCCAAGCGATCCTCCCACCTGGGGCTCTCAAAGTGCCAGGATTATAGGTGTGAGCCACCTCACCTGGCCCTCCCTCCATGCTTTGAACTGGCAACATTCTCAGTCCCTGCAACCCAACTTAGCTTTTAATTATGAATTATCTGTTGCACTTCATTTCTGTTAGATTTATTCCCAAACCCTGTGGTAAACACTTTAAGATAACAACTATTTATAAAGCCTTATCTTACACAGAGCTGGAGTCAAGCTCCAAACCATTGTTGCTGTCTTTATAAAAGTTCCTCAAACTCTCTCATCTCCTTTATTCATAATGGTTTTTAGTAACATTTCAGGATACATGTAAAATAAAAAGATGAAATCAAGTACCCATTTTTAACTGAGAGATTTCTGTTTATAAGTAGGGGAAAGAAATCTTTTTGTTTTGGAGGGAAAGTTTAATGTTTGCTTTTTAGTCAGAGTGAAAATGCTCATATAAAAATGACAACATCAAAACACTTACATCAAAATGTCAAGTCCCTACTGCAGGAGACTAGAGTAGGAAAATACTGAGAGATGATTACTCTCACTCTTGCTGAAGTAAAGAGCAAAGGCAACAAGAAAGTCTGAAAAGATCTTGTTCCTTTAAAGAAAATCTCAAATTAATATGACAAAGGTCCTTAGTAACCACCTTGCATTTATAAATCACTATTCATATATATTCATATATGTAAGTGATTATTAGTAGAATGCATGATTTGAATTTTTGAATACAAAGTCCAAAGGTAATTCTGCATACTACATCATAATAGAGGCCATCCAGTTAAGGATGACTGTGGCAAGACCGAATTGGAAAGAGGTGATTTACGAATATTGTTAATAAGCACAGATAGCAAAGAATTAGCCAAAGCCAATAAATCAAAACATGATTCTACATATAGCAATGGACTGGGGAAATTAGAATTTGGTGGGCTAAAGTTCTTAAACCACCTCCTATGGTCTGAATATTGGTGTCCCCTCAAAATGTATAAGTTGGAACTTAATAGTATTAACAGGCCTTTGGAAAGTGATTAAGTCATGAATGCCCTGCCTTAAGGGATGGGATTAGCGTCCTTATAAAAGAGGTTGAAAGCAGTTGCCTTACCCTTCCCACTATGTGAGGATGCAGCAAGAGGAACCATCTCTGAAGCATGGAACAGCCTTCTCCGAGACATGGAATCTGCTGGCACCTTGATCTTGGATTTCCCAGCCCACAGAACAGTGAGAATATATTTCTATTGTTTATAAATTACTCAGTCTAAGATATTTTGTTATAGCAGCTGAGCAGACTAAGCCACCATCCTTTTAAGAATTACTACAATGCAGGGTACATTATTTGGTATTGCCTGGGTTCTTATTAGTTAGAGCTTTCCATGCTGCCATCATTGGCTACTGCTGCTCTCAGCTAGAGCCCACACCCTTTTCCCTTGTGTTCTAACCTTCACCTCTCCATCCAGTGTTGATGTAAGTGGAGGCATAGATAAAATTAGCTTGAAGTATGAAATGCCTCAAAAACAACACAGTCCATGGTCAATGTTTGGATAGGGATACTTTACTGGGAATGACTATTTAGAACCTATTATTGGGAAAAAATCTTTCATGGAATCAAGGAATAGAGACTTATTTTATCAGAGAGTAAATAAGGATCTTCTCTTTCCCTTGATTAGTTTCCTATTTTTTCTCTAAGATTCAAAATTTCCTCCATGACCTCATGTGCATTGAATTGGTTCACTTACCTTAGACTTCTTCTCTACTCCAGTAATTTATGTCAAGTTCTGTACTGGAAATATCAGTTCATGACATATGTGTATTTAAGGATAGGTATATACACATTGCTTGCAAAGCAACCTGCTAAGAAACCTGGATTCTAGTTCTGTGTGCCCAAGTATTTATTTGCTGAGTGATCATAAACAAGCCACCTAACTTCTGTGACACCTAGATCTTTCATCTGTGAAATAAAGGAATTTGACTAAATTGATCCTTAAAACCCATTCTCATTCTAAAATCCTACAAGTTATTAGAAATTTTTAACTTTGGGGGGAGTCAGATTTTTATATAATAACATTTTCTTACTTTTCTCCTGGGCCAATAGTCATGAGTGGTTACAGGTTTTCCTTATTACCATCACCATAAGAATTTAATAAACTCTGGAGATATAGTAGTTATATGGTTAGCAACTACTCAAGAACAGAACTGAAGTTGTACACCTTAGTAGATTTTCTGCAGGATCTTGGAAAACCTCTGTATAAATGACATATCACCTAAAGCAACTAGGAAAATATTCCAGTTCATAACATTCTTTGTTAATCTAAAAGCTAATGAAAATTGCCAAACCCTGTGATTATATTAATAAAACACAGGAAGCCTGAGTGTATGTAAATCTGCTGTTCAGAGACCACCTTCATTGGAGTGATGTGTTTGGATAGGTTCTGTCTTGAGAATATAAAAACATATTTTTAAATTTTTACTGAATTGCTAAAGGAAGGAGCTAATGAATACTTTCTGCCCCCCCTCGGGCACACAGGTTCTCTCTCCACTCGGGGAGCTGCTGCTACTGCTGGGGGATGGCAGAGGGGTGGAGTGGGTAATTCAGGACTGTCTTTTCTGCCCACTTCTGTGCCTCTTTCCTTGATATAACGTTAAAACAGGTAGTATGATTTTTGGTTCTTCTAAAGGTGCTTGCTTGCATGGATAGTTGTTGAATTAGGTGTTCGTGCAGAGGGATGATCGCTGGAGGTTTCTATTCAGCCATCTTGCATTGCTCCCTCTGCAAATTTATATTTTAGTTATCATGAGATATAGTTTATACAAGAAACTTAGGGTAAATGCTTTATTCTTTTCCTTTGTTTACTAGACTTTGTAATAATACATCGATTAAATAGTAACAATTCTGGTCTCTGGATGGAGTATAATGTTTGAGTTTTTACTTCATTTATACTTTTATTTCTAAAAACGTTTTAACAAAAAATATCTAACTTTAAAATCATAAAAATACTTTTGAATAAACAATCTGTTCATAAAGACCTAGTTGCAACTAGTAAAATTGCTCTGATCTTCTGAAATGTTAAAACTTGAATGCATGTGAAAAAAAATTTTATTTTAAGACGGTTCATGAAATCTGAAACTGAGGTGGTTTCTGGAGGTTTCTAATGAAAGCATTTTATACTGAAGTTAAGACCTCTGTTTTCTGTCATTTTCAGAAGATATCACCTCTTATGCTGGGACTCACTCAGAGTAATGAACGTCACTTCCTGAATCACTTTCTACAAGCCTAGACTTTCTCCAGAGCTTTCCCATCCACACACAGGCCATGCTGACAATACTCAGAGGTTACAAACCCTGACAAATCACAGCTTGAGGGGAAAAAAGCTTTAGGACTGAAAGCTATCAAGAGAAATTGAAAATGAAAGGTGAATGCAATTATATTTATGTAATTTACAGCTCCATTAGAATGGGGAAAAAACTCAAAATAGAAACATTTTTAAAAATCTGAAGATTGTAACAATTAGCAGTATCATACTGTTGACCTGCGTTACATTATGAATATTCTTTGCCAATGAGACATTAAATTTAATAAAAAAGTTATGACTTTTGGGAAAATAATAGGGTAGTTTTTCATTTTGAATTTCAAAACTGCACTTAAGTTTCTAGGATCTTTTTATTTAGGGTGTGTGTGTGTGTGTGTAGTGTGGTGTGTGGGTGTGAGTGTGGGGGGATTGTTGGTTTGAGTTATATTCCTTTCTCGTCCCAGACTGGACCGACAGATAGAAGTTGAGTAATACAGGCTAGCTTAGGTTGATTGTTTTCTTTCAAAGAAGAAGAAAAAGAAGAAAAAATTCTTCCCATAATATCTTTCACAGTTTGCCTAAGTAATTTAGCCACAAATGCATACCAAAATATTCCTGATTCTCAAAATAGTTTGATTTTAGAGAAGTATATAGGACCCACCAGGACCTTAATTTTTTCTCCCAACTATTTATTTTGAGAATGTTCAAAGCTACAGAAAAGTTGAAAATAGTCCAATAAATACCTATTGTTATGGGCTGAATTCTGTTTCTACAGAATTCAGATATCGCAGTCCGAAACCACAGTATTTCGGAATGTGACTGGTTTTGGAGATAGGATCTTTAAAGAGGCGATTAAGTTAAGGTTAGGCCATTAGGGTGAGCCTAATCCAACCTGACTGTTGTTTTATAAGAAGAGGCAATCTGGAGACATGGAGACGCTGGGGGGCCTGTGTAGAGGGCTGGTCCTGGGAAGAGGCAGCAAGAGCCCAGGAGAGAGGACTCAGAGGAGAACAACCTGCTGACGCCTGGAGCTTGGACTTCCAGCCTCTAGAACTGTGAGAGAGTAAATCTGTGTTGTTTAAGCCACCCATTCTGTGGTATTTTATTATGGTAGCCTGAGCAAACTAATATATGCATATAGCTTTCATACAGATCCACTAATTGTTAACATTTTGTCACCTTTGTGTGGTCTCTCTCTCTGTCTCCACACACACACACATATACTAACATACAAAGTATACACACAGACTCACACACACATCATACATGCATATACATATGTGCATGCGTATGTCTACCACACTTTTGGCAGGGGCAGAGGAAATGGGGGAACCATTTGAATATTAGTTGCAGGAATCAGGACATTTTTTTCTCTGAATACTTTAGTGGGCACCTCCCAAGAACCAGTACATTTGCTTATAAAACCACACTAGAAGTTTCTCATTCAGAAAATATAAACAGTAAAACAATACATTTAAACTAGAATAGTCATCCAGACTTTTTTAGGGCATTTATGACATTAATCTTTTTAACGAGCAGTTGTGTTGCAGAATATCCCTCAATGTGAATTTGTGTGGTGGTTGCTTACAGTTAGACTCAGGTACACTCCTGGCAGGAATACCACACAGGTGAGGCTGTGTCCTTCCCACTGAGTCACATCGGAAAGCTTACAGGCTCAGTTTGTTCTATTATTGGGGATGTTATATTTGGCTAGTTGGTTAAAATATTGTCTTCCAGATTTCACTATTAAAACGTACTCTTTTATCTTTGCAATTAATAAGCTATCTTTTGGTTGAGAGTTTGATACTGTGTAAATATTGTGTTCCCCAATAATCTTTCACTCCATAGTTTTAGCTCACTGGTGAGTCTTACCAGAATCAATTATTATGGTGGTGGGTGTAATATGGTGATTTTATTTTTTAAAAAATGGTTAAGTGGAATTTTTCTTTAAGACAGAAATTTCCCTTCCGTCTCTCCCCTTTTAATTTTTTTTTCTCCCATTGTAGACTCATGAACTTATTTTATTAAGATTTTCTAATACATTCCTGTCATTATTCATCTGGATGTTCAAACTGTCCCAAATTTCCCAAGAAAGGCATGCTTTTAAGTTGTCCTTGTGACATGCCCTTCTGGGTTTTGGGGCATGTCCTTGTTTTCTGGCATGAGAAGATGTTTGTTTACACTGATATACAATAAATGGCAACTTTTTCATTTTGTTGTTATTTCTCTTAATTTTAATCTAGAAGAGTTGTCCCCGTTTGTTTTTAAATCATATTGACATATTGAAGACACTAGTCCAGTTTCTATAAGGTTCCGTCTTTTAAATTTGTTCCATTGTTTCCTCATGATATCATTTAACTTTCTTTATCATCTATATTTCCTATAATGTGAAACTAAGACCTAAATGTTTCATTAGCTACAGGGCAAGTATTTTTGGCCAGACACTTCATAAGTGGTGCTATACTTTCTATTGTATCACATTAGGATGTAATATTTATGATGCTCTACTCTTAAATTTAATAGTTACCCTACTATTAAATTGAGATGTA
>RJWJ010000940.1:0-30645 GCA_004363605.1 Indri indri
TCAGTCCCATCCCCCTCAGTCCCATCCCCCTCAGTCCCATCCTCTTCACTCCCATCCCCTTCAGTCCCATCCCCCTCAGTCCCATCCCGCTCAGTCCCATCCCCCTCAGCCCCATCCCTCTAGGGTTCTGGGGCCTCTACCAGGATGGCAGCTCATGGGTGGCTGAGTAAGAGATTTGCTTACAGCCTCCCTGGAAGATTAAGCTTTTCTCATACCGGGAATGGGCCTGAGACCCCAGGGTCCAGGACTCCCACTGAGGATTGTGGTTGGGGTTTCAGAAGCAGAGACAATAACTGTCTACTCAGCCTGCTCCCCGCATGCTCCCTATCGAAGCAGACAAATTTCATGGAGGTGCAAACACCCGTTCTGTGGATTTGCCCAACATTGGCTCAGTCACTCTGGCGGTGTGGGTGCCAAGGTAATGCCTCTGGGAGGAGGCCTGCTTGGTGAGGGAAATGAGATGAGCTCAGAGGTAACTATGGAAGAAGCTGGACCAGGAGGGACAGATAAAAAGCCAGCCACAGGGTCAGAAGAGGCTGAGATTGCTTCAGTCTCGTGCTTTGGTGGCAGAGTGCTCACAGAACAAACAAAACCCAAGCCGCAGCCCTCCCCCCGCACCAACTCCAGCAGCGCTGAGAGGAGTTAGCCCACCCTGACCATAGCTGCTCATCCAGACACAGTCTCATGACCAGGCGCTTAGGGGACGGCCACTCTGCCTTCCTCCTGGTGCTGAGCTCTTTCGTCCACTCCCCTGCGGCCTACGGGAACAGAGCAGGTCTGCCCAGCTCTCGAACCTTCTAGGTCTCCCACCTGGGTCCCTGCAAACACCGATAGGCCTTGCTTCCAGAACCTTGGATTTTAAAATCCTCCATTTTATTCTGTTTCTAAATGACTCACATTTGTCCATCCTGTCTCCCCAGTTGCGCACTGTAAAAGCTTTGTGTGGCAGGAGCTGAGTCTCCTGCCAATCACAAGCCCCACCTACCACACCTCTCTCCCGCGCCCCACCTGGATGTTGGTTGTGGCTGATGAGTGATTTTGGCAGTCACCAGCTTGGCTAATGACCCTCGTCACAGGGGGGGTGCTTGTGTGTGTGTGTGTGTGTGTGTGTGTGTGTGTGTGTGTGTGTGCAGGTGCGCGCCTGGGGATGGGGAGCAAGGGCTGAGCACCTGGGGGCAAGAGGGTGATATCTCCCTTTGGGAAGTGCCTCCTCACACTGTGCTTGGTGCTCACTTGAGTGGGTTCCAGCAAAGGGGGTGGAGGGCAGGAATCTCTGCAGACAGTCAAATTCTCAAGCTGTTTCTCCATCCTGGCTCCAGTCCCAATTTTAAAAGAAAGCAGCAGCAGCAAAGAAAATAACTGCAGTGATGTTAGCGCAAGAGACGGGGAGGGCGGCCCAAGCTGAGCTCAGGGTGCGGGAGGTAGGCAGCCCAGGGAGGGGACAATGGAGCAAGAGCGTGAAGAATTCTGCATTGTTTCAAAATTGGCAAATTGCTTCCATATTTATACAGACTCCTCAGGATGACACGGTCGGGGAAGTGGAATTATAATGAGAGAGGAGAGAAGAAACAGTAACACACAACAAAACCTGGGAAGGATACCCTGGGCTGCCCATTAGCCCCTAGGCCAGCAGCTCAGGAGGTATGAGCGCATCCCAGCTGGCGTCGCCCTTGCCCTTCCTGGCCTGCTGGTCCAGCCACCTGCCCCAACCCCACCTGGGGCGTCCTGGAGGCTCTGGCTGTGAGCAGCAGCCTTCCTCTGAGTTGGGTCTTCACCCCTTGCTCCATTTCCCGGAGACATTCGGAAGGTTTTCCAAGTTCCTTGAGGAATGAGGGAGGCCTGGTGCCCATGGAGGGGGGAAGGGGAAAGAGGTTCAAAGAGGAGAGATGCAACTTGTCCTATGACCTGCTCCTTAGCAAACGACTCCTACGCTCCTCATGCTTTGGGGAAGAGGCCCGGCTGCAGAGACATTCGAACAGCAATCACTCTGGTTTACTGAGCAGTGCCACGCCCCAGGCACAGAGCTTAATGCTTCACATGTGTTGTCCCAACGCCCTCCCAAGGTGGGAATTATTGTTCCCCTTTACAAAGGAGGAAACAATCTCAGGCCAAGGGGTTTGCTCAAGGTCACGTGGTTCTTAAATGGCAGGGCTGGGACCTGACAGCAAAGCGTCCTCTGTCCTCTGTTACCCAACTGGGCACAGCTGGCTCCAGCGGGGATGGCGCCTGCCCCTGGAGTCCCTGTCGGGGCAGGCTGGGGCACACAGGCTGTCATGGGCCTTGCCTCTGTCTGGAGGCGGTGTGGACATCATGACCCTGGCTCTGGAGCCGGTCCTGCCTTCCTTCTGGAGGGACTTCTGCTCCCCACAGAGCCGAGCATGTGCTAGTCATCAGAGCAGACCTGCCTCCTCACCAGAGGTGTGAACGTGCCTGGTGTTGGGAGCGGAATGAGCACTTTAATGGACAAGTTGGAATCTGTTTGTGAGCAGTAAATTGTCCCAGTCCCTGGGGCCATTTTCCGTCATAAATCTAAACTACTTGGCTCTGCAGATCACTAGTGCCGGAGCCCAAGCCAGGGCACCAGGAAGGCTGTGGGGAGCCCTATCACGGCCTGGGCCTGGGGGAGCTCAGGTCCCCAGCTAAGGTCACAAGCCCTGGCCCACCTCCTGCTCTGTCTCCCCTACTGTGCTTGGCACCGAGCGTCCTGCCTTCCTCCTTGAAAGCCCACTCTGGTTTTCCATAGCATGCACTTTATGGTCCTTGGACCGTCGGGCAGACTGCCTCCTATCTCCCTGCTACTTGTTCTTTTGCCTCCCACCTGGTCTGGTCCAGGGTCCCTCTCCTGGGGGTGCCACCTGTGCCCACAACCTCAGGGGTCACACTATGTGCGTGACTTCAGAGCTGCATCTCTAAGTCCTGACTTCTCTCCATGTTTCTGCCTGTAAGGTTCTTCACCCAGGAGTCCCGCAGCTACCTCAAACTCACGCTGTCCCACCTGAGCTCTCTTCCCCTCATCCCCCTACCCCACCGGCAGGCCCAGAGCATGCTTCTTCCCAACGTAAACACTCTCGCATGGCTCCCAATGCCTCCGATGGCTCGTTAGCATAGATTCACAGATCCCCCTTGAATCAGCTCCGAAGCCCACTTTCCAGCCTTGTTGCCCTCTCTGGCCCCTTGGAACCTGTGTGTGGCAGTTGTTTCAGAGTCCGTACCACCCACCCCCCAAATCAGCCTTGCACTTACTGACTCCATGGCATGGCTGCCTTGTGCCCTCTGCTTGGCGTGGACCATCCTGTCTCTGCCCATCACACTCTTACTCTTCGTTCAAGACCCAGCCCAGACACCCAACACCCAAACCAAATCATGGTCGAGAGCTTAGAACCTACAACCAGGCTGCCCAGGGACAAGACCCAGTTCTATTTCCTCTATAGTTTGACCTTTTGAGCAAGTTACTTAACACTTCTCTTAAGCCTTGATTTCCTCATCTGCAAATTGAGGAAAATAGTAGTAGCACCTGCCTTGTTGGATATTGTGAAGATTAAGTGAGACTGTGTGTAAAGCACTAGGTACAGTGTCCGGCCTGTGCTCAGTACTGTATGTGCCAGCTGTCATACCCCAGATTACGAAGCCGTCTCTGAGCCCCTGGCCACATTAATCTCTCTCCCCTCCATACCTCCACAGCGTTCTCCCTGACGCTGCTGGCAGCCCTTCCCACATCTGCCTGGTTGTGGAGTTAGGATTCTTGATGGCAATTGGACCATAGTCAGAAACCCACTGGAGCAAATGGGATTTTATAACAAGCGTGAGAGTGACCCTTATAGCACCCAAGCGCAGGAATGCAATGGCATCCCAGGGAGCCCTGGCACTGGATCTGGAAATATTGCTTGGGCAGTGTTCTCTCTCTGAACATTCACTTAATTATTCTCTTTGTAGACTCTAGCCTTATAGACTCAGCTGAAATCTGCTGCCCACAGCACTTGAGGGTACACGCCACAGTCCAACGTGGAAAGATGGACTCTCTCCGTAGTCCCAGTTCCAGGGGCAGGCGCAGGAGGAGGGCCCGTGTTATACAGAGTTATTGCTGAGGGTAACTCACTTTGGGCAAAAGGGTGTATTTAGCGGGGAGGTCCATGCCAGAGACTTTAAGCAGGTCCCCAATATCTGTTTCTCCATTTTTCTTAGTAGTAGAACTCCCAGTTTTTGCTGTCTCGAATAAAGACTACATTTCCCAGCCCCTCTTGCAGCTGGTATGGCCATGGGACCAAGTTATGGACAAAGTTTCCTTAAAGGGAGGGCAATGCCCTTCTTTGCTTCCTCCTGCTAGTTGGACTCTGGAGCCAGACTGGCAGAGTGCAAATCCTGGTCCTGCCACCTATTAGCTGTGTGACTTTGGAAAGTTACCTAACCCTTTTGTGCCAGTAAAATGGGAATAAAATAATCTCTTTTCTTTGCAGTAAAATGGGAATTAAAAGAACATCTACATAATGGGACTACTGTGAGGATTATATCCATTGACATTTGAAGAGTGATTAGAATGGTCCCTGGCACATGCTCCGTAAGTGTGGCTATGATGAAGGTGCCAATGATGGTGGAATGAAGAGGTAGAAGCCACATGTGGAGATCGGTCTGGACGTTTAGCGAGTGTGGAACCACACACTAGCACTTGACTCTTTGCATCGTGACTTTGTTTATGAGAGAAAAATAAACCTCCACCTTGGGTCAACCACCATCATTTTGGCTTTTCAGTTGCTTGCAGCCTAATCTAACCCTAAACCATACAGGGACCTCGCAGGTTCACACATATTCCTGCCCACTGTACCACATTGTAGTGCTTTGACACTATGTCTTATGGTTCCTATGCAGGCTGTACACTCCTTGAGGACAGGAAAGCTTCCTGCTCACCGTAGGTGCTCAGAAAGTGTGTCAGTCCGTTTTCCATTGCTATAAAGGAATAACTGAGACTGGGTCATTTATAAACAAAAGAGGTTTATTTGGCTCACAGTTCTGTGGACTGTGCAAGAAGCATGGCGCCAGCATCCGCTTCTGGTGAGGGCTTCAGGGAGCTTCCTTTCAATCATCGTGGAAAGTGAAGTGCGAGAAGGTGTGTCATGTGGCAAGAAAAAAAGTGAGAGAGAGAGGAGGAGGTGGTGCCAGGCTCCTTTAAATAACCAGCTCTCGAGTGAATTAATAAATCAGGAGCTCACCCATTATCTCAAGAAGGGCACCAAGCCGTTCACGAAAGGTCCAACCTCAAGATCCAAACACCTCCCACCAGGCCCCACATTCAACACTGGGGATCAAATACTTCAGGTGCAGTGTTCTGAACATTGAAAACAACAACAACAAAAACCCCACTGGGGATCAAATTTCAACTTAAGATTTGGAAGGGCCAAACATCCAAACACAGCAGAAAGTATTAAATGAATGGAAGAATGATGCTAAAAAATTGTTCTGGTTAGGCAAACAAAGAGTTCTTTGGCTGGTTGCAGAAAATCAGTGATAATAATCACAACATGTATCAAGCAGAATGCCCAGAGTTCTAAGTGCACTATGTTGTTTAACCCTCATGACAACCCTAGGAGGTAAGTGTAGTTGGCCCTCTGTACTCTTGGGTTCCACAACTGTGGATCCAATAAACCATGGATCAAAATATAGTTTTTGGGAAAAAACGTAGATGGTTGTGTCTGTACTGAACGTATACAGATGTGCCTCTTGTCATTATTCCCTAAACAAGACAGTATAACAACTATTTACATGGCATTTACATTTTATTAGGTATAAGTGATCTAGAGATGATTTAAAGTGTACAGGAGAATGTGTGTAGGTTATATGCCAATACTATGCCATGTCATGGAAGGGACCTGAGCATCTGTGGATTTTGGTATCTGCAGGGTGTCCCGGAGACAATGCCGCATGGATACTGATGGACGACTGTGGTATCATCAGCCCCATTTCACAGATGAGGAAACTGGGCTTCAGAGAGATGAGGTCAAGGTTATAGATGCAGCCAGTGGAGCTGGGACTCAAACTCAGGCAGTCTGACTCCAGAGCCCAGGACCTTAACAATTTGGCTGTGAGACTTTCTCGAGGGCTTTTTCCCTGTGAGCTCCTTGGACAGGAGGTTGAGATCACGGAGAACCTGTACAGCCGACAAGAACACACCGCATCAGAGTGACCTTGCTTCTCTTTCGACTTCGGAGATTGTTTGGAGGGCTGAGCTTCAGGGAAACAGAAAGGGAAGAGTCAGGGTTGTCTTGAGGCTAAGGGGGTAAAGATCCACACAGATTATGGAGCTGCCCTGACCCCTGGGTCTGCCTTCTCCGTACGTCTGTAGCATTTTTGTTGACACGACAAGCAGCTGGTCCAACTGGCTAATCCTTGGCAAAACTGTGACGTTGGCAGAGTTTGTCTTCCTTCTGCCCCTATCTGCCTGTTATTTGATTTTCGGCATCTTATGTTCTGTTTGGGCCTTCACGTGCTATCTTAGCAAGGAAAGCTGCATTTTGAAAGATGAAAATAGAGAACACAAAACTTAATCCCCCCAAATGAAAATTTAATGGAAGGATTTTAGGCATCAGAGATTTCGAGGTCGGGGAACTTGGTGCCTCTCTAATCTTCCTTTTCCCTCCCGTTCCTCTTCCTTCTTCTGCTGTCTTTTTTTTTTTTTTTTTTAACCATTTCACACCCCATCTCGTCTTCTAGATCCCAGAGCCTGCGTGCCCTTCAAGGACCCCGTCCAGCCCTGCATGGTCCCACGCAGGCCGGTCACCCCTAACATCCTGGTCATCCCAGGGTCGGGCTCCTGTAGCATTTACACCCTGGGCTGCTCGCTTTGGTGCCTCTACGTGTGCTGTTAAACTGTTCGTTCTCAGAGGACACAGACCACGTTGGAAGGCCAGGGGGGTCACTGTAGGAATTTCTACTTCAAAAGGCGCTTTGGCCTCTGTGCCTCGTAAGGCTCTCTCGGCCCTGAGACTTGAAGCTTCTTGGCTCCTCCTCTCATTTCTCCCATGGCTCCTGCTCCAGTTTTGGGCACGAGACAAGGACTTACGGTGCTGTTACGTCTTCCTCTTTCTGGAAGCAAGGGTGCAGCCCACGGAGGCAACGGTGGAAACACCCTTCTGTTTTCAAGGAGGCCCCTGGGAAGCAAAGCACCTTAGGGCTTCAGGGCCAGAGAACTTTCTTGGCTGTGCTGGAAGGTCGCTCTGGCACCCCCTCTGGCCTTGCTGCTGCAGTGCTCCTCCCGGGCCAGTATCTGGGTGGCCTTCTGGCCTGGCCTGGAAACCACAGCTGGCCCTTCCTAAAATGATTCAACATCCAGCTTGGACTCAACTCCAGTCACCCCTAGCTCCAGGAGGCCAGTTCCACAGAGGTCCCAGCTTTTCTCAGAAATATCTGCTGCTGACCAGGAACAGCCATGCCAGAAACGCTGCAAAATGCAAGCACAAGCACTTGCAAGTAGTGGCTTTGTGATTCCCATCCCTACAGCCTCCGTCTGCCAAGCTCTATAACGTCCAGATGCAGTGAGTTCATCTCAGGCAGGAACACGTGTTTCCCCCATGACTTCTCCCGGGACCCAGGTCTGCAGCCACCAGGAAGCTGCTTGCCATGAGGCTGGGACCAGGGAAGAGCATCCTGCCCCATGGAGCCTGGATTCTTGGCCCTGGCACCACTGGGAACCATGGCTCCTCAGGGGCCACAACCTAGACCCGGCTGGAGGAGGTGTTGGGCTTCGGTTTGAGTTTGCATTGTGACCAAGCACCCTAGGAGATGGCACCCATGTTCCCAGTGTTCATCTCAGGACCTTCCTGTCTGTCTCCCAACACGCTGGGCTGTGGGTGAAATGACTGGAATAGGGACCGAAGGTACAGTGGGCCTCAGTGACCCACTCCCTCACATTTACTTGACACCCTGTGGTCTTTGCATCTTTCCAGGCCTGAGTTATTCCTCTCTTAGCGAGTTGAATCCATTGCCTGCAACAGCCACCACGCCCTTACTCTATCCACAACCACCCCGGCCACATGGCCCCTGCTCTTCAAGGTGGCTCCATCCTGTCTCCACCTTCCCTCCCTACCCTGGAGCCGTCGGGGGCCTCTTTTTCTCCTCTGAGCTCTTAACTCTCCATGTCTGTACCACTCCCATGTGGCATTAATCCCCATTCGACATGTGATGTTGCTTATTGTCTCATGTGGCTGTGAAGTGCTTGGAATGTGCATCTTCTGTCCCCGAGCACACTTTAGATCAGCTTTGTCCCATAGAAATATAACGTGAGCTACACATGTAATTTAGAATTTTTCAGTAGTCACGTTAAAAACCACACAAAACCCAGCAAAATGAAAGTTAATAATATATTTTATTTAACCCAATATATCAAAAAATATCATTTCAATATGGAACCAATATAAAAATTATTAATAAGATATTTTACATTTTTGGTACAAAGTCTTCAAAGTCTGGTATGCATTTTACTGAAAACTCTCGATCTGTATTTAGATTTAATAATGACCTCTCCTCTTCCATCTGCCACATACCAGGCCAGAGCCGCTCCATGTGGGGCTCCGAGCTGGAGCCAAAGGAGTGTGGACATCCACAGAGGACAGCCTGCAAGGGCTGGTGGTGGTGCTGACTGACGACAGGTGGTCCGGTCATCATTCCATCCAGCGAGCCCTCCTAGGGGTCCATGGGGCCATTGCCAGTGAGAAGCAGGGGGCTACACAAGGAGGGATGGCCGTGAGCAGAGCAGGGGACCGGAAGTGAGCAGGCTCTGAGGGGCCGGCAGGGGTAGGGGATATGGACAGAGGAGAGAGACGGGACTCCATGGGCCTCCTAAATTGTCTGGACACCCAGATGTTCCGGTGTTATGAGGCGTCATGAGGCCAACACCTCGGTGACATACCCACCACCACCATGGACTCAAAGGCCGTAGGAAACCCACCTTCTCCAGGAAGGCTCCCTAGTCAACCCTCCCTTCGGCCTGAACTCCTGACATTGGCACGTGCTCGCTCATATGCTGCCGTAGCTCGTCTGCTGCTCTACATGGGTCGTGGCCCCCACTCACCAGTAGCCCTTTGTTGTCAGAGACCCACCCTGTCTTCTAAATCCCACACAATCCTGGAGGTGCCCCACACTTCTGGGCTGAACAGAGCTGGGGTGGAGGCCAGGAGGGAAGATCGGCAGGCATCCACAGAGCCACCAAAGCTGCCCCTGTCACCGATGGCCAAGGCTCTGGGAGAAAGGACAAAAAAAAGTCCAGCCAGTGCCACTTCCCTCCATCCCCCAGAGCAGCCAGCCTGAGCGAGGGAGCTGGAGGAACAAACCTCACTGGTACAGACGTCAGAGATCAACCAGAACTAACCTCAGGCTGTTGAAAGGCGCAGCACAAACACACACAGGTATGTGCGGGGCAGGGGGGGCTCCCGGCTGCCAAGGCGCTAAGCGCTAGGCCACACCACCAACACTGGGCCCCAGCAGGGGCGAGGCTCTGAGGAGGAATGGAAGTACACGGCCAAGTCCTCTTGGAGAGGCCCCCAACACATTAGAACACCTGCCTAGAGAGGAGGAGACCCCGACCGAGGGTACCAGCCTCTGACCACAGGCTGAACCCCTCTTCCTAGGCATTAACTCCAGAAATTGGAGGTACCATGACCCTTCTTTTCCTTCTTAAGAATTGTAGGATTTTTATGGCTAGGCTGGTTTTGTCTGAAGCCCAGCTCGTCCAGTGCCATCATCTTACAGATGATGAAACCACAGCGAACTTGAAGTCAAGTTGGAGGTAGGGTCTAGTCTCAGGCTCCTCCTCAAAGGCTTCCTTCTTCTCCACCCTCTCCTTGGTCCTTACGCTGGTCCCAACTCATACATTCTCTCTTTCATCCTCTCTCAGGGCTGGAGTCTTTTTTCTGATATTCCGTCTTCTGAAGAGATAGAGGTCCCCATGTGTTCTTGACTTCGGTGGCCTCAGAGCAAGTTCTGCACGCCCGGTGCATCTGAGAACCTCATGGATGGTTAGGTGTCAGTGATCTGGAGAGGATCATGCATGGGGCAGAAGATCAGACCCTACGAGCCTGTTGAGCCATCCAAAGTCAGACTGTGTGAAGCAACAAAATAGGGTTGCTTTAACAAGGCTTGTCCTTGGGGACTACCCTCCCCAAACCCCGCCTCCCAGAGTTTGTGCTTGCAATTCAAGTTTCTGGCACCAGATGGCAGTGTTGCTCTGTTATGAATTATCGACTACTTGGCAGAAAAGTTTTACGATTCATTCATTCATTCATTCATTCATTCATTCCACAGGTATTTATTGAATGCTTACAATGTGCCAAGCACTTTCTAGGTACTTGAGATACAGCAGTGAACTAAACACAACAAGCTGTGCCCTTGGGGAGCTTCTTTCTCCTGCAGGAGGACAACAAATGAATGAGAAAAACATTTATATGTCAGATGATGATAGGTGCTATGGAGAAAAATCAAGCAGAGAAGAGGGGAAACGAGGGCTGGAATGGGGGACTGTGAAGTTAAAGGGGAGTTCAGATTAGGGAAACTGAGACCTGGGCAGAGCTATGGAGGCTCCAGGCCGTGAGTGAAACAGAGAATGTTTGCGTGGGAAGGGGCTATAGAGGGAATTTTGTTGTATTTGACAGATGGGGAGACTGAGGCCAAGAGAGGGAGAATGACCTGCCCAGGTGACAAATCTGGAGGCTGGCAGCCTGGAGTTCCAGGTCCACCCCGTCCTGTGCTGCCGCCCACCACCTCCTGAACACCCGTCTGTCCTCCTTCAGCTTAGCAGGACTGTGAGCTCACCAAATGCTGTCTGCTTTTCTTTCCGGGCATGTTTTCTAGCCTGCCTTTCAGTTACCACGTGTGGTTACCCAGTTCTGGCCAGTGGATATTGGGCAGGAGCGATGTGTACCAATTCCAGGCCTGGCTCCTAAAAACTTCCCATATGATTTTCCAGGCACTTCCCCTTTCCTCATCTGTGCAGTTGGAAGCACAGGACTCAGCTCTGGGGGATGAAGAAGTCACTAAAAGAAGGGAGACTGTGTCCCCGCATGACTGCATGGAAACGAGCGCCTCGTCACCCTGCTTTGGACTATGGTGTGAGTGCATGTGGCACGTTGAGCCATTGAGATTTGGGGGCTGTTTGTCACAGCAGCTTTCTTACCCTAACGAATACACCTACCGTGACCGAACCTAATGTGGACGCACATCCCACCAGCCTTAGCTGCCAACGCTATGTGGGGCAGATCTGACGTTTCCATAGACCCTTTCTCACTTTGCCTGGTCGTAGCTCCCATTTTTGTTAGAGGAGCCACCCCTCTTCTTGGTGAAGCTGTTTCTTCAGGTACCTCCCCACCACCACCCAGAGGTGAGCATGTGATCCAGAAGGCCATTCTGGGTACACAGTCCTCTTGGCCAGGTGATGGGTTGAGAGCTACAACGTAATGCAGTAAGAGTCGTGCTTAAGATTCAGGCGATGGATGCTGGGAAGTGAGTCTCTCTTCCTCTGAGATACTGAGCGAGAGGACGAGAGAGCCTGAAGCTGCTGGAGCTGTTGCCCAAGGACACCAGGAAGAAGCTGGTGGTGGACTGAAAGTGACATGTAGAGGAAAGCATGCCAAAGAGCCCGAGAGAAAATCCCACTCTGCCACATCATTCCAATCTTGCCTGAAGCCAGACCTTCCTTCAATTTCCCCAGTTACAAGAGCCAATTAATTATCTTAACAAAAATTGATCCCTTTTGAATTTTGTCACTTAGAGTAGAAATAGTTCTGATTAATAAATAATGATTGAACTAACGTTTATTCAGCCCTACTGCTCATGTCACAAGCCAGGAAACTGGGATAAAATGTGAGCGAATTAGACAGCAGCCCCAGGGATCCTCCGTCACCATATACGGATGCATGTGGCAGGTGGGTTTGATGCCAACAAGAAGTTGTTGAGAAGTTGGGTCTCATTTTTCCACTTCCTGGGTTGCTGGCTTGTCAGGATAAAGGAGGATATATGTACCTTTTCCTTTACCCTTCTGGAAAGCCCAGCTTTTGTGTTCTTGAGGTTTGAGCTTTGCTTATCACAAGGAAGACAGTAACAGTCTTGGGTCTATGTTTCCGGCTAAATGGAGAAGTTGCCAGGCTGGGGTGGGCTGCTCCTGTGATTTGAAAGTCCTATGCCCATTAGCAGGTGGTAAACAGGGTGTCTGCCAGATATGGCTGGGGGGCGGGCATGGCCTTCAGGGCTTGTGAGAGCTTTTGGACTAACAAGGAGCTGGGGGTTCTGCAGGGACAGGACTGTGGGCACCAGAGATCCGCCTCCATAGCGATGCTGAGGTCTCAGGATCCCGGACAGCGGGGAGGGGGCTGCCCTGTGCCATCCAGAACTGGGCCCCAGGTGCCGAGGCTCAGGAGCCTTGAGGAAGGCCCCCAGGCAAACCTGCCTCAGCGTGGAGCTCACCCTCCTGCATGGGCTGTGTGGGCAGCACCAGTGACAACCACGATGGATGATTAAGTCCCTACTGTCTACTTTCATGGGTGGGGCAAACCCTAGGGTCCTTCTATAACCTTCTTCAAGTTTCTGTAACGTTGACAAATGAGGGTTTTAGTTAAATGTAACTTAATTTGGGAAATTTAAGAAATGTAATATCTATTGAATCCTAAACTCTGTGGCATGATACAATTTGTAATATATTTAATTCCAGCTTGTTATAAACCAGGAAGGGGAAATTACTGGGCTTCATGAATCCATACAACAGGAGGATCCAGTCAATTCAATTTTTTGCTTAGTGGGGGACTCGCTCTAGAAAATCTCCTTGGCTGCGGTTTAGTCTTAGGTGAAATGGAGTTCTGGGACTCTCGCAGTTCCTGGAATTTCTTTTTTACCAAGACAAATGGTTACAATCACTTATTATGTGCGAAAGTTCAGGCTCTCCTGATCCTCATTGTTCAATATCCCAGAGGAAGAGAGACCCTCTCCAGGATTCACAGATCAAATCTTAAGCAAGACTCTGATTGGTGTCATTGGGTGTTCAATCCCCTGTGGTAGGGATTGAATAAGCTCTTGGCCTGCGTACTTGGAATGGCCAGACAGGATGATCTTATTCAATCCCCACCACAACCTCCTAGGGTAAATATCATTATTATTGTTTTACAGATGAGCAACCGATGTAGAAACAGGTTAATTTAAAGTTGTGGTAGGCAGCCTCACCAAAGTTATCTCCCCACAACTTGATGCTGGGTTCTGGGAAGTGGAATCTTTCTGAGAAAGATTTTTCATGTCTCACTAAATAAGAAAAGCACATGACAAGCACTCTTTCCACCTTGACCATCACCCCACACCCTGACTTTGGAAGGTGTTTTAAAAAGATGTGGTATCTGGAGCTGTGGCAGCCATATTGTGACTATAAGGGGAAGATGGAGAGAATTTAGAGAAACTGGCATCTTGGAGTTGCAAAGCTACCTTGAGAAATGCCTACCTCTAGACTGGCAGCCAGTAACTTTTCTACGGCTTAAGTCCCTGTTAGTCATAGTTTCTGTTACTTCCAGAAAGACCCATGGGCTCTGTTCCCAGCCCTGTGAGGATGGGTGGGCAGATGTCATCCTTAGAGTACAGATGAGACCTAGAGGTCAAGGGCTTGCCTGAGGTGTCCTCAGGGGGTGGCTGAGCAAAGGGTGGACATGGCTGTGGGTTAGACAGGGGATGACCTGGGGCGGGTGGCGGGGGGGCAGGCTGGAACCCTGGAAGAGGAGCGGGGAGCCTCTGCAAGATTCTTCACATGAGGGAAGGGGTAGGTGGAGGAGGCACAGGGAAGATGTGGGGGGACTTTGGCCAGAAAGCATGCATGCAAGCTTGCGGGAGAAACAACAAAAGGCCGACTGCCTTCCAGCAGTGACTTCCTGTGGCTGTGCTGCAGAGAACCTGAAGGAAGGAAGGAAAGGCCGTGGCTGGGATTCAACTTTGACTGCAAGGACCTTAATTTAGATCAGACATCCAGGAAGGCGTGAGGAAGTGCACCAGCAGTGATCTCTCGCTCTGCGCAACGCTTTGTCCTGCAGAGGCACAGCCAGCCGCAATCTCTTATTTGACCCCCCGATAGTCCTTTGCGGTAGTCAGGGGTGAGAACATCCATTTACGGGTGAGGGAACAGTGGCAGAAAGCCACATGGTGGAGCAAAGGCGAGAACCCTGGTCCCATGAGCCCTGGTCTCAGCCACCTTTCTGGACCAGCTGGTGTGCCGGCTCCCCGAGGGGAAAATGTAGCCTTGATTCGTAGCGTTTGCTGATTTCCATACTGTAAATAGCCCCACCATGGCTGATTTTGCCAACATTTTAACAACTTTCTTGCAAAACTGCTGGCATTTAACATTTGGCTCTCGGAGCCCACGTGAACTTGCTCCATACACGGTAGACCCTGCCACCCACGGCCCTGCCCTCTCTACCATCCACTGATTTGGTGAAGGCCCACGGGCCCCTCCTTCTTCCTGGTGACAGGCCTGTCCCTCTCCCGCCCTGCCCCTGGCTTATAGTGTTTCAGCTCTTGGCCCCACAACTTGGTGCTGCCACCTGTGTCCCCAACCTCATTTCTGGTTTGCCGCCTCTGCTTCACCCTAATCCTGACCCCTGAATTCCTGCCCCTGGTCCCTCTTGGTGACTGGCTGGATGGTTTGGTGTGAGGCCTGCTCCCGCTTCCCTCAGCCATGGCTGCCCCTCGCCACTGCCACCGGCCTGGGTCTGCCCTGCTGCCTGGCATAGCGGATGAGATTGCGCCCCCTGGAATCCTGGCAGTGGGATGTCTGGATGCTTGCAGATGAAAACGTCCTGGGAGCTCGTTCTGAAGTTCTTTCTTTTTCTGAATGCCCCATTCTTCCCTTACGAGCCCTGAGACCCCTGTAAAGACTGGATTCCCTCCGATCTTTTTAATTGCAACCTCTCCCCTGCTTGGATTTGCTTACTTCTCTCCTTTGCCAAAAGTGATGTCCCAACTTGAGCCCCAGCTCCTCCAGCTCTCTGGGACCCTCTGTCCTTCCCAGCCCTCCCCTCCGGATCCATCCCGTCTGGTGTCTGCGTCTGCTGTCCTGTGCCCCAAACCTACTCCGTCCTCTCTCCCTTCCTTTATTAAGGTCTTATCACTGTTCCACACCCAAACCCTAACCACCACTACCAAGGATTAGGTCGAGCCCCACCACCTCCCAAGCCCGCCCCTGAGGTCCTGCAGCACTTCCAGCAGAACTCCTCAGCACATTCAAGTGTCGCTTCCTCCAGGAAGCCTTCCGTGACTCCTCCCCTCTTTTCTTGGAGCTGGGCATCCTCTCCTTGTGCAAACCTTGATTGTAATGCTCCTCCCATGGTAAAACAGCCATTGACATGCTGGTCTATCCCATTTGGCAATGGATTTGGGGAGGAGAAAATGTGTCCGTCTGCCTTGGAGCCCCGCACAGCGCCTGGGCTGTGGTAAGGTGCCCCATCAACATGAGTGGCTTTGATGACTCCTGTGGTTAGTGGTCATTTCTCTTTGAGCACTCTGAAAGCACTTCTTGTGGGGATGCCTCCCAGCTCCTCTCCTTGAGTGGAAGTTTCTTGAAGCCAGGAACCCAGCCTGTTTCTCAGGGCCCCTCCCCACATGTAGCTTCTGGCAGGCCCTGCTCCTGGCCACCACAGAGACATACTGGAGGCTGCTGGGCCATCACGTGTGTGCCTGTTTCTTCAGGCACACCTGGCCGTGGACCGATTTGTCTCAAGAGACAATTAAGTTTAAAAGATAGTTTTTCACATGCTCACAAGTCCTCACACTTTCTGATTAGGAAGACCCTTGGAGGGGTAGGGGGTACAGTCATCATTAAAAGACAAAATTTGCACTGCCTGTGGAAGCCAGGTGGCAGGACAGTCACTTTGGGCAAAGGCAGCAAGACTGGGAACAGGGCTGGCCAGTTCCCAAATGATCCACCCCTATTCTGGAAGCTGGAGCTCCACTGAGGGGATCAGAGGTCAGAAGAATCTTTGGATCCAAGTGGGGGGGCTGGTGACTTCTCATGAGGGTGAGCAAGCCGTCTCCTCCAACCCTCTACCCACGGACCAGCCTCCTTAGTAGGGAATATGGACTCCAGCTCCCAGCTGGAACCCACGAGCAGAAATGTTCTTTTGGTTTTCCGGTTAGAATCCCACGAGCAGGAATGTTCTCGTGGTTTTCCTGTTGGAATCCTCAGGGCAGGAATGTTCTCGTGGGTTTCCTGTTGGAATTTCATGAGAAGTGCTTCCATTCTTCCAGTCTCCTGCCCCTGAAGTTTCGGGAGCATGGAGTCCTGGGGGAGTCCCAAGCCCAGCCCCTGCCTGACCTTGCCCATGGCCTCTGGGCATCTAATTAGTGTGGAAACCTCCTCCAGGAGGGACTCTTTGGCTACTTACGCTGCCACCGCCACCGGGATTTCTGAGCTAAGCTATGGTCATTGCTGTTCTGCTGCTATGAACAGGGTCCACCTGAAGGCGGCCAGCCCTGCTGTGGGGCAAGGAGGTGGGACGTGGTAGCCACAACCTCGCTGCTTATAGCTGGCAGTACAATGATCTGAGTCTCTCTAAGCCTCGGGTTCGTCCTCTGAGTGATAATAGAATTTATGTTGCAGAGTTG
This sequence comes from Indri indri, assembly GCA_004363605.1. NCBI lineage: Eukaryota > Metazoa > Chordata > Mammalia > Primates > Indriidae > Indri > Indri indri. Next base: position 16,606 of record RJWJ010000940.1, read on the forward strand.
TTATTGGGGACAAATGAGATGATTCTCCCATGGCCTGTCACTGAGGCCAGGACCAGGCCACACTTGCCACACCTTGGCATAATCCAGCCGGTGCCTGCCTTCACTGGGCAGAATCTCTTCTTTTCCCTTCCAAAACCTCATTCATCCCCCAGCTCCATGTCACCAGGGCTCCTGCCTGCTCCCAGCAGCTCCAGCCAGGTATCAAGGGTCACAGGCAGCTCCCCAGGGGCCTTGCCTCTGGCCCCACCCACCCGCAGCCACCTCCCCTGGAGCGCTTAGCGGGCTGAGGGGCCTCCTTTGGGCCACAGGTGTGTGAGAAAAGAGGCCAGGGGCCAGGGCCAGAGCAAGCCGGCCAGTCGGCCGTCCGCCTTTACCGAGGCTCAGCGCCTGGGACATGGCTCAGTGAGGCCCCCGCGGTGCCCCTGCGGGGGAGAGCGGCAGGGAGAGCTGTCCTACCCTCTCTCCCCGCCCTCCCCCATCTTTGCCTACATCACCCTCATCCTCTTCTTCCTCCTCAGCCCAGCCTCTACCTGTTTCTCTGGGCATTTTCTTTCCAAATCCCTGTAAAACTCTAGTTAGGCAGGCGGAGCGTAGACCACCTTCCTCATTAGGGCAGAAACCGTTGCTCAGAAGGAAGACGAAAGTTAGTAGCACACATTTCTATGTGAATTTAAAAAATTCTGGAACAGGCAATTCCCAAACACTCACGCGGATGACAAATCTGAATTGCATGAAGACGTGGACAGTCAAGGGTCCAGCTCCTGCCCGTCCCCTTTCGCTCCCCATCCCTCACACGCTCACTCCATTTACTAGTTTCTTTGGTATCCTTCCAGAATGTTCTGTGTAGGTCCAAGCAAATATGGCTATGTAGTCCGATCTCCCCACTTCCTGCCCGAATGGGAGCGCGCTATGCCTGCTGTCTTGCCGCGCTTTGCCCCAGTAGTGACCTTGGAAATCCCTCCCATCGGTTCCTGGAGGGCACCCTCACACCTTGCACGACCACTGACCACCTGCGTTGAGCACCTGCTGTGGCCAGTCCCTTGCTAAGTGATCTACACGGATCGCCTCATATAATCATCACAGAAACCTATACACATAGTGTGCTATGATCATCCCCTTTTACAGACGAGAAAACTGAGGTGTGGAGAGTTAACCTAGTGCAGGTCATTTGCCGTCTGGTTCTAGAAACAGCAGTGTTGCCTTGAGGCTCCAGAAGGGCCAGCCTCTTGATTTCATCCAATCCTCAGCGAGTGGTTTGAATGCAAACACTAACCCGGTTCTGTTGAAAGCCACAATCGAACCGGTGACTTTCAGACCGTCACTTAACACACGCCCAGTTGCACCATTTCGCCACCCGCAGAAGGAACAGGTCAGAATGCTGTCTACATGGTTGTAGGTATGTGCCATATTTCACCAGGTCCCAAACATGTGGAAATGATTATGCCCATTTTCTGGAGGAGGAAAATGAGGCTCAGAGGGCTTGAACCAGGATTGCAGCTCAGGTCTCAGGACTTCCTCCCCGTGGCGAATATGGTCCAGCTCCCCTTCCTCTACTTTGGCCCTTGGGGTGGGGGACGTGTTGGCTGCCAGGCCCCCACTCTGGGGGGAAGGTCGGGGCCGAGCCTAGGCCCCAAAAGGGCCGCTCTGGGGGCAGGGCGGGCTCTAGGTCAGCCCACAGAGTGGGGAGGAGGTGCTTGTCGAAAGCTGGTGAAAAGGGATGAAGTGCTGTCCCCGCTTCCCCAACCTGGGCCCTCTGGGACAGAAGGACCCACACCCCTCACAGTGACACGGGGGTCACTAGAGCAGCTGCCGAGAGTGATGCTTCACCCGGAGCTGGCTCCTCTGAGGCAGCCAGGATGACAGACGCTCCTTGAGTTCCTGCTTGCCTCGGTAATGTGTTGGGGGCTCAGGGTAGGTCCTGAGCCCCAGCATGCTGGCTCATGCTGTTGTTCTGCTCCTCTGGGCTCTGGGCTTTCCAGAACATTCCACCAAAGGAAAAACATAGGATGGGTGGGGAGGCTTACAGCTTGGCGGGAGACTGACCTCAGCTCTCGGATGTGGAGCCCTGGAACCAGGGTAATCTAGCCATCAGCAGGAGGGTGTCCTCATGTCCTTCAGGGTGTCCTTGGTATGATCAGCACCAGCGTGCCACAGATGGGCCAGGTGGGCTCAAGGCCCACCTGCTTTGGGTTGTGTGGCCATTAGCTCTGCATGCCTCCCCTGGGCCTCGGCTCCAGCCTCCTCTGCCTCCCCACTGCCCGCCCCTCTGCTCTCCTTCCCAACATCCCCAGCCCTGCTATCCCCCGGGAACACCCGCAGGGACGGCTTCCATTTACCCACTACACACCGCACACGTTAGAGTCGCCATTTACGAAGCCCTCGCTGTGCGCCAGGCATTTACGAAGTAGTTTACACACACGCATACACCCTCGCACTCACACTCTCACGTGGCGTCAATTAATCCTCGCAAGACCCGAGCGAAGAAGGTATCATTGATACTATCTCCATTTTACAGATCAGAAAACTGAGGCATGAAGAGCCTGATCTGAGCCCCGCCAACTGGTGAGTGTGGGGAAGGCTGTGTGCTCTGCCGGCGCGGTGCGGGCTGAGCGGGGAGCCCCGGGTGTGTGGACGGAGAGGAGGGGAAGACAGCTTCCTGGTGGGCCATGGGGGAGGTGTCCTGGTGGCGGCTGGAGGACCTGCACACTCTCGACCCCAGGTCGTGGGCCATGGTACCAATGGAGACGGAAGCGGCTCACTCTGGGGGTCCCTCTCTTCTGGTCCTCTTGGGCAGTTGCCCTTCTGTCTGTCTTGATAGTCTGGGCTGGGGGTGTGGTCAGCAGAGAACTTCCTTGCTCTTCTTCCTCACTTTCCGCCTCTCCATCTCTTGGCCCCACCTCTGTGCATCTTTTCTCCCCCGACTCCATGATTCTGCTTCCCTCCTCTTGAGTTCTCTCACTCTTCTCTCTCTCTCCGTCTTTCTCTCTCTCTGTCCTGACAGGGGTGGGGGGCGGGAAGGCCTCCAGAGCCCGGGTGGGGTCATGTTCTTACAGCGGAAGCCCTCAGAACCCAGGGACAGAAGGTCTCCTGTTGTCACAGCTTGATCCTTTCAGCCCTGAGTGCTAGCTCAGCCCCGGCCTCCGCGAACCGGGCCGGCACCCTCCAGCCCCTGTCAGCCTCTGGACGCACCCACTGCACAGGGCTGCCCACTCCATGGGTTTGGGGGGCTGGATGGCAATTGTGAAGCTGCTTCCTCTGTGTGTGACCTCTCGCATTTTCTGATAGGGATGTCCCATTACCCCAGCTCCTGGGGGCCCCCAGGGCAGGGTTTGTGCCTCCATCCCCCCTTGGGGACGCTACCTCTGTCTTCTTGGATCCTCTCTCTCCCTCTTTCTCCTCTCTTCGCTCCTCCTTCTTCGGGGCTCCTTTGGGCTCTCTGGGCCTTTCATCCCATTTTCTGGAGCCCTGGACCCGGGGGCCTGTGCTCGCTGCTGACCAGCATGGAGGAGTGGGGGCTGCTTCCCCGACACGCCCGGACAGAATTCCCCATAGAGCAGAAGGGCGAGCCAGGGAAGAGGTCATCCTTGCAGAGTGTTGCTTTTTTGGCTTTTCTGAAGATTGCGAAAATGTGGCTTTGTCTGAGCAAGTTTAAAAAAAATCAATGCCACCTCCCACAGATGATACTGTTTCTCAGGCCCGCGGAGCCACTGTTGGTAGACAAATAACACATTAAAAATAGCCTTGTGTTTCCCAATCTCACGGCCTCTGGGGGCTGCAGGGAGAGGCCTTGCCTGGACGGGGTTTTCTGGCCCATTGTTTGCCCGCCTGGGCTAGGGGAGGGCGTGGGGGCCGCTCGTAGGCGCAGTAATTCCCGGCCACAGAAGGGAGGAGAGTGAGTTCTTGGCGAGGATGAGCAAGATAACGCACACTTGAATGGGGTAGCTGTTTGATGTTTATTTTTCCTTTCCCAGGCCAAGAAATATAGCACACTCCATTTTGAACTTCAGTTTCCACCAACTCCCCCCGCATCGCCAGCTCTTTACTTTTTCTGAAAGTGTGCAAGGGAGACAGAGATACAAAGTCTTATTTCCATCTGGGCTCTGGCCCAGAAGCCTCGACCAAAAAGTTACTTAAGTCATATTTCCATCATCTGCAGATGGCTGTGTATTTATTTCTCACCAAAGTAAAATCCCAAATGGACTGCAGATATTTGCACGAGTCGAAACTGCTTCCTCCTGGCAGGGCCAAGATGGGGCTTTGATCCTTCTGAGAAAACAGAAATCTTGGCCCCAGCCTGGCAATGATGGTGCTTGTGGGGCTGCCCAGAATTACCCGAGAGCCAGGCCCGGAGTGGGTGGGATGGGCCCCAGGGGTCTGCAGGGGCCGTATCCCCTACATGGGAGAGGGCTTTGAGAAGCCAGTGGGAGGTGGCTGAGTGATGGGGACAGAAATCAAGGCAGGTAGGGTCACCGAGCAGGTGACTGGCCCAGACAGAGTAACCCTCTGGAGGATGGCAGCCACTGTCTGAACTTTGTGAGCAAGTCTATGTGTGGGGGGAAAGCCAAACGGTGGAAAATTACTCCAGGAGAAACCGCTGCTCCTGGACACAGAGGCCTGCTGTTAGGCCTGTGTTGTCCGGCCTGGTCTCTTTCTCTGCATCCTCATCCCCAGGGCGCTGAGCCTGGCACAGGGCGATGGCCCTTGGCCTGAGCGCACAGGCTGGTTCAGCCCTGGGTCAGGAGGGACAGCTGGGTTGCGCTGAGGCAGGACCCATCCCTGCCACCAGGGGGCGTCCTCACGTCTGGGTGGGACTCCATCTGGTGCCCTGTCCCCTCCCCAGACCCTGCCCAGGAGCCTCCCAGAGGATGGCAAGGAGCTCTCCAAGCAGGGAGGACCCTTAAGGGCTGGGGAGGGGAAACTGGAGGAACCACAGGAGTAAGAACCGGCAAAGCCGAGCGCCAAAGACTGCTTTCCAATCATCTCTTTCCTCCCCCTTTTCCTCGTTTCTCGTTTGCATCGATGTCCAGCGTGTATTTGCATTGCGCCCTCTCTGTTTCCTGGCTTTTGTTTTCCTCTTTTTTGGCTCCAGTTATCCCTTGCAATGGTGCTGATTTCTGGAAAGTGAATCGTGTTCCCGCTGCCATCCGTTGTAAGATTTCAGATGTGTTCCCAGAGCCGTGGGGAGGTGGGCATGCGAGCCCCCCGTGGAGTTAAAGGCTGCGCAGAGGAGCAGACCTTGCCCAAGGATGAGGCGGGAGACAGCAAATGCCACTGTGCCACCTCCAGAACTGTCCAGGCTTCCTCAGGGCCGTCCTTCAGGCCACCCTTAGCTATACAATGCCTCTTGGGCCTGGGATGTCTGGCGCCACACTCCCTGCAGGGCTGGAGCAGGACCCTGCGCCCTAGGGTCTGAACTCCTGGGTGAGGCTTCCTGGGGTACACGCAGCACCACCTTGCAGGGAGCCAGGACTTGAAGTCCCCACTCGGTTCTTCCCAGCTCCTGTCTCTGCCTGCCTGGGTGTTCTCTCTCAGGTCAGTCTCAAGCTCCGTCCCCCCCGCCTCGGGCCCCTCCCATTGCCCCCCCCCCCATCTTGGCTCAGCACTCTGTTTTCCTTTAAGACTCTCTTTCAACAGAGCACAAAGTTGGCCACTAGCATCTCTGGCCTGGCCACCTCGAAGCCTGACCCTGACTCATGGTCCTGGGCCCGACAGGACGTGGTTCACGTCGGTTTAGAAAACCTGGACGGCAAAGTCACAAACCATCTGCACCCTCTTCTTCCGCCCTAGACGTTATTTATGTGTGTGGCTTTGTGTTCGTTGCTAAATGTGGCCTGTGTGAAGGCTGTTAATTAACCCTCTGAGAAGTGCGCTTCCCATCGGGGCAGGGGCAGGAACCAGGAACGTGTTTCTAATCAGGTAGTTAAATGCCGAAGATTTATCCTGCTTCAGGCGAGCGGCCTCACGAAGGCAGAGGAAGGGGCTGGAGGAGATGCCCTCCTCCAAAGCGGTTTAAAGCAAGCCCGTTTTGCGCACACAGATTGTCAGGAGGGCAGGAAATTCTAAATCAACGGTGCTCCTGGGCCTCCGTGAGGAGACAGGAGAGGGCGTGGGGGCAGGCGCCACAGCCCGCCTGCGGGAGGTGCGGTGGCACAGGCTAGCCGTCGGAGACGGTCCAGGCAACTCTCTGGTGACGAGCCATTTGCGAAGTGGGACCACGTCCTGCCCCGCCTCTCTCACAGGGCGTTTGTGCAGGGAGAGTGAGCAGGATCTGAAGAGCCACCCGCAAATATAAGCCCTCATCCTCACCAGGGCGATTGTGCCTCATAATGGGGCGCGTTGGGAGGTGGGGTGGGGGTGACAAAGTGGGAGGAAAGACTTTCCTTCCTTGGGGGGGACGGGGGGCTCTGTGGCCAGGATGTTCCTAAGCTTTCCAGACCTGACCTCTATTCCCTCACCTGTCAAATGAGGGTCATTCTAGAATCTTCACAGCTGGCTATGGGATTATGAGTTTCCCAATGCTAAAAGCAACCCTTCTCCTGAAAAGAGGAGAGACCAACTTTTGGCTTTACTTCCCCTAGGTCGCCCAGTCCAGGACCCTGGCTGGAGGCGCGTGAGGCAGGAGGCGGGGGGAGACCCTCAAAGCCTTGCTGGGCGTGGGGCCGAGGGGCTGAGGGGCCACTGAGGCCCTGAGACTTGCAACTGCGGCATAAAGGCTCGCCTAAAAGCACCACTGAAAGGGAGGCTCAGACGGCCGCGCTCAGCCGAGCTTCTTGTCACAGCCGAACGAGCCCAGAAAACCAAAAAATGTATTCACAGCCCTGAGCCTTTCCCACTTCCCAGGCTTATTTCATTTGAAAATATTCAGAGTCGGAGGGAGGGAAGGAAAAGGAAACAGAATCCAGCCTGATTCCCTAGTGACCGTGTGTCTGCTTGTCGGGGGTGCTGTCACCTCTTGGAGCCACACATTTCCCAACTTGTAGGGTCATCCTGGGATGGAGCTGAGATAAAGCCCAGGAAGAGCAACTCCAGCAGGAGGTGCACAGAGGGGCTCCCTCCACCCCTCGTCCTTTCTCCCTCCTCTCCTCCCTCCATCCCCCCACCGTTCTCTCCTGAAGTCTGCGGTATCACCCTCTTTGCTGCCTCCCTTTTTAAAAATATATTTTTTTAATTTATTTTTTTCCTCCGGCCTAGTAGTTCAGCCATTTAAAAAATTTTTTAAAATTTTTTTTAGAGACAGGGTCTCACTACATTGCCCAGGCTGGTCTTGAACTCCTGGGCTCAAGCGATCCTTCTGCCTCTGCCTTCTAAGTAGCCGGGACCACAGGCACAGCCGCCATGCCCAGCTTGCATCTCTTTTTAACGTGCCCAGATTAAACCAACCCGATATCTTTCAAGGATTTGACCCAGACAGGCCCAAACAGTAATGAATCCCAAGCTGAACAGAACTCAAATACCTATATTTCAACCTGACTCATAAACTAAGAGAATGCGTATGCGTATAAAGCTTTTTCCTTAGTTAGCAAGCTTCCAGGTGATGCGATGCAGGCTGAAGTTTGAGAACCATTGTTCTAGAGGATGCAAGTGCTTCCAAGCCTGGAGGGAAACAATCTTTGAATATCCAGAGGTGAGCAAGAGGGAGGGACGGCGTTTCCATGTGGAAATGGCTCCTGGGGAGCCCATTGCTACGGTTTGGCCACCTCCTCCTTCTCTGAGGCTCCCCCGGTACCTCTAGCCACTGAGTCAGGACCCAGGAAGGCTACTGTCCACGCCAGGAGTCAGGGGTTGAAACTGCCTTTGGGGTGTCCATACCCCAGGGGAGGTGAGGCTCCTGACTCCCCTTTATGGAGGATCCACCGCCTCGGTCTTGGGGTGGGGAGAGGATTGAGAGTGTGTTTTAAATGTTTCTCATCCAGAGCCCTCTCCCACCTCCCCGCCCCAGGACAGTAAAGCTACCACTGTCCCCAGCATCCCGGCCTTCCCAATGTGGGATGTGTCCCAGTAGAACTTTCTGCATCGATGGAAAAGTCCTGTATCTGCACTATCCAGTGTGGTGGCCGTGAGCCACAGGTAGCCAGCTATTGAGTGCTTGAAATGTGCCTAGAGTGCCTGCGGAACTAACATGTTCATTTTCTTTCATTTAAATTCATTTATATTTAAATAGCCACGTGCAGCTCGTGGCTACCATATTGGAGAGGGCAGTTCTGGGACCTCCTTTCATGTCTTGACCTCTGAGACCTACCGTCTCTGTACCCTTGGCATCTGCTCCAGCCCTACAGGGTCCTGTCCCATTACACAGAGGGGAAACTGAGGCCCATGAGAGGGGGTACTCTGGGGTGCACAGGAAGCCAGGGGAGCACTGGAACCCGCCCCCTCCTCTGCCTTCCATCCCAGGCTCTGGCCAGCGGCTCCATCAGACCCTGGCCTCTGGCCGACGTGTGGGAGGTTAGATGTGATGAAACTCAAGCCCCCTTGGCTGGCACCCAGCTGTGGCTTTGCACTTGAGCTGCAGGGCTGGGTGGAGGCGGCTAGAGAGGACCGTCAGAGGATGGGAATTCGGGTGGCCTGGTCAGCAGTGTCTGTGGGCAGGAGCTGTCCCCAAGGGGGCTTCCAGGCCAAGCAGGCTTCCAGGTTCTGCCTCCTGGCAGCTGAGGGCTCTGTGTGACCCAAGCCCTCCCAGATGCCCCACTGTGGAGAGGGACAGAGAGGGACCATGGAGGTGGTGGATGAGGATGTGACTGTGTGTAGTAAGAGAGTGCAGGGCAGGGGGAGGGCATGGCGCCAGCTTTCTAGGCAGGAGACCAGCCAGCTTGCTCCGCCCTCCCCACCTTCACCACCGGCTACACAATTTGCACCACCAGCAAAATGAAAACTCAGGGTCCCTTGTTCAAAAATTATTAAGTATTTCAAGACTGTGACATGGGAACATTAATCCAAGGGTGGAGCCATGGGGCCCTGTGCAATGGTCCTGGTCACCAACTTGGGACGCTGGCCCTGCCACCGAGGCCCCAGACCCAAATGAACAGAGGACCTATCTTTGTGGCCAGATGTAGGGTAAAAGCTGGCCCATTCCTCTGTCCCCAGCCCCATCAGGGCTTCTGGAGCAGACAGAGATGGTACCAAGCCTTGAACTCCTGGGCTCAAACAATCCTCCTATCTCAGCCTTTTTAGTAGCTGGGACGACAGGCACGTGCCACCACCTGGCTCAGCAATGCATGTTTATCCGGTGCCCACCGTGTGGCAGGTGCCTTGCTAAGGGTCTCACCTGTATTACCTCCTTCCATCTTCCTGACACATGGAGGCAGATATTCTCATCTGCCCCTTTCATGGACGGAAAAACTAAGCGCAGAGGGAGGAGCTTTCTGGGGCGAGGGAAATGTGACCACGTAGTTGATACATGGGGCCATACATTCGCCAGAATTCGGCAAGTTGTGCACTTAAAATCTGTGCATTTATTGTAAGTAAATTATCCCTCAATAAAGAGAATTCATTAAAGAAACATTTTTCAAACTGAGGCAAAAAGTCTTTGAGAACTTGCCTAAGGTCACATTCCTAGTAAGTGACAGAGCTAGAATTTTTAACTGAGGTACTCAAGGGTAGGGCCATGCCTGTGCAATGACCCTGGTTGTGGAGTCAGAAAGACGAGACTTCAGAGCCAGTAGTTTCTTGATCTTGAGCAAATTATAGTGCCTCTCTGAGCGTCGGGTTTTGCATCTGTAAAATGGGAACACAGGTAGTAACTGCCTCACAGGGTCATCATGGTTAATGTTGTCAGGGACCTATTGGAAGGGTGAGGACCCCACGATGCCCTGGGAGGTTGCACGAGGTGCTCTTGTGGGGCCTGTGGGCTGGGGGCGAAGCTAAGGGCAGCCTCTCATGCTGGGCACCCTCCCCTCTGCCCTCATGGGCCCTGCAGCTCCTGCAGCTCAGGGCACTGCCTATTGTCAGAAAGTGGCAGGCGTGGGACAGCATGGCTGGTGAGGGCAGTGGGGGTGACACCAAGGGTCTCGAGGGTGGCAGGGGAGGCTTGGACCCCTTCTGCGGGAAGTCACTGGTGAGCTCCCATCAGAGGGAACTGATTTGGGATTTAGAAATGTGGAGGATGGGAGAAAGTATCTGGAGGGAGAGTGCTAAAATCCTTGTCTTTGTTGGAATGAGGATGGACTTTGCTAGAAAAAATATCAAGTAGAGAACATCTTAAAAATTAAGGGTCTCCACTAAAAGAATATAAGTAGAATGTGTTACTTCTAGGCTCTGGCCTCGCCCTGCCCACACAGCCTTCCAATCTGCCCAGCTGGGCTGTATTTACTTATTTACTTGTGGGCCTTCCCGTGCCCAAGGAGCTTAACTTGTGTTTATCACTTTGGTCTCCCGACCCCTGCCCAGGGCCCAACATGAACTAGGTGCTTAATAAATGCTGGTAGATGAAGGACTTAGAGTTGGGGTTGGACATGCCCAGCATAAGGCCTGAATTCTACCAACTACCAAGGAGTGGGCCTGATCGATTGCTCAGGTAGGAAAGTGGCTCTGAGCCTCCATTATCTTCCTGACATGGGCCAGCTCCAGTGGCCATACCCCTCCCAGTTCTGTTTTTGGGAAAATTCTGTTGTTTTTATTCCCAAGGGGCCACCTTTGTTTCCCCAAATCCTAATAGTACCTCCATCAGTAGAGTAATGCATTTCACCAATGAGCGTGCTGGGGCTCAGAGAGGTTAAGGGACTCCCCCAAGGACACACAGCAAGGGATTGCCAGAGAACTCAGGCCTCCTGGCCCCTGTCCAGCTCCACTACACACCCGTTGCCTCTAACGCTCTCTCAGCCCCCACCCCCGCCCCGGTAATGGAGCTCAGCTGGGTGGGGTTGGCCTCCGAGAGGCTCGAGGCTTGGCTAGGCCAGCAGCTCATGGAAATTGGGCCGTTTTCCTGGGGCGGAAATGAGAAGCAGATGTGGCTGGGAGTTGGCGTGCAGACTCATGCCGTGTCAGGGGCTCAGGTTACATGAAGGGACACATGACCGTGGTTCCAAAAACAGCCTGAAAGCCCTAAAGCCCACATTGAGGTCCAGCCTGGGCCTGGGGAGCCAAGTCCTACCCCACTCGCCTCCTGATAGCCCCCAAGAGCCTGAGGAGCCGGGCGAGATGGGGGTGATGGGAGAGCAAGGCCCTAGCCACCGTGGCTTCGCGCCCCTGCCCCATATGTGTTTAGTTTCTGCTCCTCAGCTCAGAGCTGAGCGCCTGCACCAAGACCCCATGCTTAGGAGCACGCCCAGGGTGGGCAAGGCACCTTCTACAGAGGCTACCAGCAGCCTCCCGGCCCAGGGCCAGCTTGATGCCTGTGCCCAGACCCCCCAAACACCTTTTGCAGTGTCACACTCAACCCGGTGTCTCACTACTTTGCTTCAGACCTTTGGGGTAAGGGACTGGCCCCGGCCACACTCATGCCTTCTCTTGGAAAGCATCAGGTCTTGTGCAGTAAGACAGGCAGCCTTGCCTGAGTGGAGGTTAGCATCGATGCCTTCCGGAGAGACAGCCGGTGCGGACCCGACCGGATTCTGGAGGGAGTGAGGTCCTGGCATAGGTGAGGAGCCCAGGAACGATTTAGCAATGGTATCATATGGCAGAGGGCTCTCTGCTCTGCCCGGGCCCCTGAGTCTCTCCCTTGGCCAATGGAGCAGGGCCCCAATTATTCATTCATTCATTCATTCATTCACTCAATAGATGGTTGTGGGCTAAGCTCTGAGGATCCAGAGGTGACTGAGCGTGAATTCAGTCTCCAGGACCTCACTGCCTGCTGAGGGAGCCCATGCAGAAGCCAATAAATGGCTGTGATGGATGGACTGACTGAGTCATTACTGAGCGCATACTGTGTGCCAGCTCCGTTCTAGGCTCACAGGATCCATCAGTGAACAAAATAGGCGAGGCCCCTGGCCTGGTAAAACTGACATTTTTTACAGGGGAGACAGACTATAAGAAATAAAAATAAAAAGTACGTTAAATAATATGTTTAGAAGGTGATACATGCTATGGAAAGAAAGAAAAGTGGAGCAGAGGGGAGAGGGTCAGGAGGCGGGGCCGGCTGCGGTGGTCCCCAGGGCAGGGCAGGTGGGCTTCAGAGACAGGGAGCTGGTGAGGGAGGCAGGATGGGTGTCTGGGGGAGGTGTTGAGGCACGGAGAGGCAGGGGCCGCGGATTCAGGAGCAGTGACGCGGGGAAGGCAATGATGGACTCTGACTGGGGACATTTTCCCAGGGGAGGTGACTTGAGAGGGTCTTGAAGAATGAGCAGTTCAGCAGGCACTGCAGGGAGCTGGAGCACCCCAACACCATGTGGGGAGCCCAGTGGCCAGGGGCTAGTCCGGCTTTCCGGTCCACCCAAGGGCATTATCCGTGGGGCACCCGGCAGTTAGTGAAGGGTTTTAACCTGGGGCTGGCAATCCACAAGACCCTCCTTCCAGCGGAGACAAGTCCTCTGGGCGCCGTGAAGGGGCTGGAGACAGGGAGAGAGAGGAGAACCAGGTGGGAAGGGGAAGGGGAGTACCTTGTGCCCCAGCATGGTGGTGGACGGAGGGAGGGAGGAGAAACACTGAGGCGACCAGAGGCCCCGAGGGTCAGGGACTTGGCGGAGGGAAGAGTGGGCTGCTGGGGGTACGAGGAGGAGTCAGTTTGGGATGGGTGAGTAGGAGATGCCTTTGGGAAATCAGATAAAGTCCTGGAGCAGCCGAGGGAGGTGACCGGAGCAGAGGGACTGAGTGAGCACAGATACCATCTGAGAGTCTCCAGGGACAGGAGGCAGCGGGAGCTGTAGACGGCCACCAGCCAGGGGCATCTCCAGTTTTGTATCTTGAGGGAGATCTGAGTAGAGGTGTAGCGCCCCTCTCTTTGCCTGCTCCCAAAGCCATTGAGAGCCAGGCTCAGAAAAAGAATCTTGACAGGAAACGGGAAAGATCCTGGAGGGGGTGGGCCTCCTCAGATAATCCTGAGAAATCCCAGGCAAGGCCTCCCTGGACAGGCCCCGGGTCAGCCCGAGGGTGTCTGGGGAGTGTGCCTGGTGTGTCCAGGGGCTTTGGTATCAGCTTGTCTGCATGCAAATCTGTGCTTCAGGCATGTACGTGTGGAGGAAATCGCATCTATAAATGAGTAAAGTGGTGTATTTCCACCTCCCCATGATTCTCTCTGTCCTGCAGTCCTTCTGGAAAAAGGCTAAGGTGAGGTTTATTGCCAGGGAAGTAAATGGAGGCTGGACTTGACATGCAAGTTGCCCAGGAGGGATGGAGCAGGATGGGAAGTCAAGAGCTGCTGCAGGCAATAGTAGGACTCAAGGAAGAGAGAAGGCGAGAAGCACAAAATCAGTTCCACCCCTCACGTGGGGCAGGGGAACCTCAGAGGGCTTCATAGGAGAAAGTCCCGTCATGTTTGTGGGTAAATCTCACTGCAAAGGGGTAGGTGGAGCTTGTCTCTCAGATTGTAGCTGTGGGGAATTTTAGTGAACCCCCTTAGCAAAGCAGTAATTCAGGATGGTGCAATGCAAAATGGTGCTACCCGGGGGGCGGGGTGGGGGTAGATTAGAAATGGCTGAGGAAGGTGTCTGGGAAGTGGCTTCATAGAACTCTGCCTCTTCCAGAGTGGTAGGGAAGAATGCAGCTAGGTGGTCCTATGTCCCAGGGGGAGGGCAGAAACCAAGTCCACAAAGGCAGGATCTGCACCATCAGCCTTGTGTGGGGACCATACACTTCAGCAGTACCCCTTCCCATCCCCAACACCCAACCCCCACCACCAGGGAGCCCCAGGGACCTGGCCAGACCAGCCCTGTCCCACTGTGTGTGAAGGTGAATGCAGAGGACTCCACGCCAACCTTGGACCCCCTCTTCCTACCACCATGAAGTCCATAAATATCTCCCTGCACCAGGACATTCTCTTGGCTAGGAGAAGGAGGAGGGGTGAGAAAACCCTGGAAAACTGAGCATTTTACTCAAAGGAGACTGAGTTAAATATGCAGAAACCTATAATGGGTAAGTTAAAGATTTCTTGTTTCTTTTTTGGTTTTGTTT